>BMAW01014026.1:33165-120165 GCA_019974015.1 Nephila pilipes
TAAAAGGCGACTAAAATGGGTACCCAGCGTCTGGGGGTATAGCCGGGTACCCTGCCCCTGGGGATTATATCACGGGACCTCAGGGACTTGCCTTCTTCAGGTAAGTACGGGCATCATGACCCCGAGGCACCTTAGTGATCTTTTTGTTTCCCATGGGGTTTACTGTCTTTGGTAAACACGGGTTACCCTAGCGATCCTTCTCTATTTTCGACCCTCCTTCTTGCCAACCATTTTTACCTTTTTTTTTCAACTTCACGTCTAGACCACAGTTTAATCTTGTTTGGCGCAGCATAGCCATATCTGGCTCTTGCGCCAATAAACTTTACATTCACTCACTCACTCACTCACTGAAATAATACACTTATTCGCCAAATATATTAGGCTTGCTGCAAACAGACGGCTACTACTATTTCGCACGTTGCTCGTGTTGTATTCCATCCCTTCGTCTAGTAATGCTCACCTTCGCTCTTCAGTAAGTTTGTTGGTTAGGTATACATTGTGTATCGCCTCTTGCGCCATAAAACCTCACAGTCACTCACTCACTCACATTGTGTATCGCCCAATCGCAACGGGTGGCCCGTGCGCTTTTTAAAATTAACTTTGCAACTGTTTTTGAACAAGATTAAAAAAAATTGTGATAAAAGTTGAGTCAGATAGTGAGATTTTCTCATGGCAGTTATGTATGATACGAACGTCTGTAATGTTCTTTGGTAATTTTATGTACAATAAAAGATCAAATCTTTATTCAGATGACCCTGCTCTGCGGGCTGTGTGTTGGCCAGGCCTGATTTAGATGTTGGAGATTAAAGGTTACAGACCTTATCTATTTAAGTAGAGATTTGAAAAAGTTTATAAGATGATATAAGAGCCGTAACATATGCGAAAACAAAATTTAATAGTTTGTTTTTCACTAAATCTTCATAACCAATCCCTAATTATTCTCAGTCTTCACTAACAACATATTCAATACCAATCCTTCATTTATTTCTATTATCTTAATTCAATGAGTTTTCCATTGCTTATCCTTCATATCCCCCCGTCTTCATTTGAGACATATTGATTACTTATCCTACATTTCTTCCCTTTATAGTCATTTTTTAAATTCATCTATACATCCCTCTAGATGAGAATAGTCTAGATGACTTTTTCTCCTTCCGTTGACGAGTTCATTGTTTCAATGGGAGAAATGGAGGATAAACAATATAAATATTTTTTTTTATTCATGAGTAGCAGAATTATTTATTTTTTGTGGCATTATAAAAAATAAAAGGGTCTAGTAATATTTCAATGTGGTAATCTACTGTCAGCAATCATTTCAGCTGGTGTACTCGTTTTCCAAGGGTGAACTTTTAAAATAAATAAAATAAATCCATAAAAAATAAATGGTGAGAAGCAAATATGGAATGTGACAAGTGACGTAATATACTTCCCAGCTATACGAAGCGGAGCGGTGATCTTGTTTAGATGTTTAGCGAGAAGAAAAAGCGAGAAATTCGTTGGTTGATTGAGTGTTATTAAAAATATGAATAAAAATTCCACTTAATTATATTTTCCTCTTTCTTCTTTAAATGTGGCAAAATGCTTATTCTTGTGTATAATAGGAATAGTGCTACTATTGGGGAAAAATATTGTTCCCCCATTGTATTTCGAAATTCCCAAAGTGAATTCAGAAAAATTCTTTTCGAAGCGCATGCTATCATTACCATAATTTTAGCCTACTATATTTTGTGTCTTTGGGGCTTTCCGGTTGCAGGCTATATCGTCAAATCATGCAAACACATCGATATACACGAATTTTATATTAATAAATATATATCCAACTTACTAAGTTATTCTATGTACCAAAAATTACGTAATGAAATCATAGGATACTTCATGACATCTTCGTTTATTTCTCTCTAATCCATAATATTTTCATTCTGTCTTCAAAATTTCATAATTAAGCTTTCATATTTTTACAATTCGTCCAGATTCTTCTTGGAAATACTCTACTGGAGCACTGGATTCTAATGGCCTGATGTAAGATGGCAGAATTTTTTCGTGTCCTGTTAGCTGAATAGTAGCTGTTAGATTGTATTGAAAGACGTGATTCCAACAAAAAATGTTGAGTGTAAAAGTAGATGGTACTAGTGAAAGTACAGCGAACATCAATTACATCATTCATCAGGTGAGGGAAATAGGCCTGCGACGTTCCTACTCATATGCCTTTTTCAATATTTCATCATGATTTCAGACTTAGAAATTTCGTCTAATTGTTTCCTATTCGTGACATCTTCACTAAGAATATTAAATAAATAGAGATACTTTGAGTCATTTGATAGTTTTTTAATGCTGTACATTTTCGAATCTAAGCCGATTCATGTATAAGTCGAGA
The DNA here is from genome assembly GCA_019974015.1 of Nephila pilipes. NCBI lineage: Eukaryota > Metazoa > Arthropoda > Arachnida > Araneae > Nephilidae > Nephila > Nephila pilipes. The sequence goes on from BMAW01014026.1 coordinate 35,540, forward strand.
TTACGCTTCTTATTTATTTTATTACAAAGCTGTACAAAATTCAAATCCCATGTTTTCATCGAAATGAAAGAAAAAATATTGTAACAATCGAACATGTCACCAGGAGGATTGATTCAAGAATCGTGTATGAACAGTTTTATAAGAACTTTTCCGCCAGTTCTAATTCAAATTTCACCACCATCAGATTTTTCGTTTTAGTGATGACTCAACAAACCAGTAATATTAAGCCTTTCAAAAATAAAACAATTCATATTCGTAAAAAAAATCATCACTTTGTTTAGAATTATTTTAATTATAAACTTATGATATACAAACTAAAAACATAAGATCTTGATATATTTCAAAAATTAATGGCTTGCGCTTGGCTAACAGAAAAATAACTACGTATTGTGCTAAACGATTTGTGAAAGGCGATGTTGATTATTTTGGAATAAGACTAAGAATATTTTTTTTGGTGGTTTATTAACCATTAATGAATATTGGATCTATTAATATGATCCAGAAAGAGAGACCAAAGGGATGGTCAAAAAGTAGAATCATAACGATTCACCTCTTCAAGAAGGCTAAGATGCAGAAGTCTGCAAGGAATGTCTTGCTGTCTGAGTTTTTGAACCGTCGTGGAGTCATCTTAACAGAAGAATTTGAAAAGAGTCAGACTATCACTAATACTTATACTACGGAACAAACTGATGGTCTCCGATAAAGAAAAGACGCCATATGATCACCAAAAGTTTCCGTCTTTTGGACGACAATGTACCTGTTCACTCAACTCGAGGTGCGGTTGAAGAATCAAAGTGACGTGGCGTTGAAATTTTCCCTCATTCTCCTTATTCTCCCGATTTCGCCCCCAAGTGACTTTTTCTTATTCTCAAACCTATTGCGAGATCGGTTTTTTTATTACATAAATGAAACCATTCATGAAGTGGAATAATGATTTCCAAAGCAATCGGCTTTCTACGATGATGGCGTTCGAAATACAAAGCAACGCTGGGGAAAATGTGTAACCCTGGACATTAACTATGCTGAGAAATCTTAAGAATTTCAAATAAAAAATTCAATTAAATTTCTATATCGATTACTTAGTCATAATTAAAACTTTACGATAAACTTTCATATAACTTATTTAGAGGGAAGCGCAGTTGGAGAATCCTCCCTAGTACCAAACGGTGAAAAACTAATAAAAATTAAACAAGGTAAATTTTATGCACAACCAGAGGTAAAATTCAGAGGATTGGCCTCAAATTAAAATCTCCTTTTGGCTCATAATCATTCAAACCAGTTTGGGTTTTGTACATTTACTCAACGAACATTTTTCTAATATATTAAGGAGTGGTGAGCTACATGGCCATTTTTCAGATGATTTAAGTCCTGATTCCCTCAAAAATAACCGAGTGGAATGACGTTGGTGCTATAAATTACACTAAAATGAATCACAAGGCCTTGACTTATTATTTCCCCCTAAACTTGATGATTGATGTGTTGATTAACGTAAGCCTGATTTGATATCTCACTATAACTTGTAATTAAATAGTTTGCCTCGTATATTTACTTGAGAATGTTTCATAAGACTTGATGAAAAAACTAAGCAATTACCAAGTGATTTCATTAATATGAACATGTGAAATATTTAAATGAATTATATGAAGGATTCAAATTCATGTTCATTTGCATATGAATGCCAAAAGATATGATTATTAGGACAAACCAAATGTTAAAATTGAAAATATTTATCAAATGGATTCCCCCGAGCTTAACAAATCCAGATTTATTTTTGTCATAACTGTAATATACGAAGATTCTAATGAATCTTAGCAGTATTAAATTTTCACAATATATACAACCAAGTAGATTGAATATTGCTCCCTCAAAATTTATTTTCAGCGTAATTTTTCAGCCGAAGTAACTCTATTAACAGTTTAACCGTGAAAGGCTTCTGTAGAAATCTATCAAGTACTTATCACATAATTCTATGGAGCCCAGACTTTTATTACCAGCTTATCCCCTTTAAATCTTAATCATTCATGCGACAACTCCACTCCACTAGTTATCGTCTGCAGATCAGAGAGCCGAGAAGAAATTTCCCGCCTGGCTCTTTTCATCGATTGGTTTGTTGCGATTGAAACGTCAGAAACCGGAACCTGTGGCGCCGTTGTGGCACTTCTCCACCCCTTATTGCAACCTGCGGATACCATCCCCACCCACACAATGTTATTTCTTTCTATCGTTTGGCAAGCTGACTAGAAGTGGGGGGAGGGGATGTGATTAATGAGAATATATTTCGCGCTCTCTAGTGGGGTTGGTTGTCACATCGTTAAGATTGTCATACCTTTAACATTCAACATCGATTGACTTCCGAACCATCCCTCATTCGTTCGAAAAAGGGGAGTTTCGAGGTGTTTCTGCATCCCTTTCTCCCCCTTTGCGTGAATAAATTTCTCGGCGCCTTTAAGGGGGTAATGGAACAAGGGATAATGATCCGATGAAGAAGCTATTAAAATCTCTTTATAAGGCTTGAAATGCGTCCTTGTTCCAATTTTTTACTATCAGTAATCGGTTTAGAATGTAAGAAAAATGTGAAAAAGTTTTTATCTCCCCATAATTTGCGTGTGACATGTGTTATGTCATAGTTCTTTGAGAGAGTGTTGAAATTAACGGTCCTCGCGGTAGCTGTTTTACATTTAATTGAATAACTGGATGTCGATGGAATACTTATTTGTTTTACTCTTATTCATGCCTCATTTAATATTGACAGAGAAGATTTTTTTGAATACTCGAGTGTTTATAATTGTCATTGACGTTGCACATTTTAATTCTGTTCTCTGCAGAGATTGCTTGGGAACTACGCTAACATGATCAATAATCAGAATAGAGATACTTAATGACATTATGGTCTGCATCTATTCTCGATGCTGCCATTGTCTTGTATTATGGATACTAAATCTATACGTGGAGTATTTTTAAAGTAACATATCTCGCAGTATTATTGTAGTGCAAAAAATTATAGAACATAGGCTCTGGTTGAGTAAATTGCGTTAATTGAATAGATGCTGTATTGCTGTTTACAACATATTTAAAAATTAATTTCAGTTTTCGATTATATGTTTAAAAAGTGTCAGAAGCTAAGAAAGAAGGATTGTAAATTAGGAACTTAATATTACCCTTGTATTGCAAACTCTTCAGCCTTTTTAAGACGACATGGAACATGTCATTTTTCTCTATAAACACGACATGTTTTATAGAGAAAAAAAATCGATTAATGTTAGCTTCGTTCTGCACAACAGTGAAGTATGTTATTGGATCTTTTATTTATTTATTTTTTTTATCTTAAAATGGATTCTGTGTTATTCTGGAAAAAGAAGTAAAGACTGTCTAAAGGAGGAAAGTGTAGTTGTTCATTTACTGAAACGGTAATGAATAAGTCTCTTTAAAGGACAAGTTGTTGACCTTTGACTGTTTTAGGGTAGATTTAAACTGCCAATAAGATTGTCTAAAGACGTGCCTCATAGAGCTATGAGACTAAGTAATTCCCTGTAGGGTAATTTATTAGATATTTTTATTTCCTGAAAGGAAACTACTTGATATCTCCACTAGCAAGAAAATTCTTTCTACTGTCGAAAAAGTTTTTTAATGATTAATATAATTTGGAGAAACTCTTTCAACACCATAATTTATTCTTACAGATACTACTGTTAGTTTTTTTCATCCCTATTGCACTGAATGCCATTTGGAAAGTTTCCATTGACGTCATCGGTAGCATTTAGTTCAAAAAGTGGGTCTATATGATACATTCGCGGCAGCCGTTCATATAACTGATGACGAACTTGTGTGACACTTTTCCTTTACTTGCATATTCAATCGCTAGTTTTAAACTAAGAAGCGCAGTTATATAGAGTTCGCAGTTCAAGTCATCACTTTGCAATAGTTCTTTCAGGGACTTATTTTTATATGTAAGTAGGAAAATCATGACTCCGATGTACTCTAAAGAATTTTGTTAGTAAATAAGGGTCTCTCCTTCCGGGTATACCCTGACGATCATCTATTATCGACCAATTTTCCTTTTTTTTCTTTGTAGATAGATTATAGTTAAGCAAATGTTGACGCATCTTAGCCCAAATTGTCTCCTGCTCTCTCTAAATCCTAATTGTTACTAACTCATTTTAGTACACGCCTTGTCTAGCAGAACGAAATGGACCCAAAAGGCTTGGTAGATGCTCCGAATCCTCAGCACTTGTAATGCAACCCTATTAGGCCTACATTTTATGCTATTCTACTTTTAGCATGATTTCGTACCGTGTTCTTAACCGTCGCCACCAAGACGCCCTAGTAATCTTTCTATATTTTTGCCTCTCCTTTATGTCAACCAATTTTTATTTTTCTTCAAATATTTTTTCCCATGAAGAAATCGCGACTTTATCAGGTTGGGCGCAGAATTGCCATATTTAGCTCTTACGCCTATTACTCAATGCATCAACTAGAAAAAAGAATTTCAACAATTTAAAAACTTCCTCATTAATTGCAATCATTAAAATATTATCTTAAATACACAAGTGTATTTCCCTCAGAACACACTTCATAACATCAGTGCATGTTTATACATCTATTTTTAATTTTAAGAGTAAAAGAAACAAATAAAAAAAAATTTCACGCTACTAAATAACTCGTGCGTTAATTCACCAAGATTTTAAGCCAATTTTGGCAACATTATCCGTCATTTCATGCTAAAAAGTGACCCGTGTGGTGACCAGGAATGACAAAATAGTCCTAATGTAGCTCATGTATGTCTTAAGAGGCGATTAAAATGGCGTCTGGGGGTACAGCTGGACTCCTTGCCCCTGGGGATTATATCAGGGGACCCCAGAAGCTTGCCTTCTCCAGGTAAGTACTGGCATCATGACCTCGAGACACCGTAGAGATCTTTTTCCTTTTCCATGGGGTTTACCATATTTGGTAAACATGGAATACGCATCCCCAGTTTACCCTAGTGATCCTTCTCTATTTTTGACCCTCCTTCTTGTCAACCAATATTTGTCTATTTTAAATTTTTGTCTTGACCACAATTTCATCTTGTTTGGCACAGCATTGCCACATCTGGCTTTTGAACCAAAAACCTTTACAATTACTCACACTCAAGCTAAAAGGCTGAAATGATTACTTTTATAAGCTAAAGAAGCCGCATTTTTTTTTTATCCTGAGCATTTTTAAAGTGCTAACAGTTGAATATTTCTCAATCACATAAAATGGAAATAACTCATTCAGATTGAGAGGATACATTATTTTGTTTTACTTTGTTAGTAATTATGAAAAAGTATTTGGGCATGTACTACATCACAAAGGTTATTTTGAAAGTTTTTACATAGTTATCCTACTTTAGGAGTTCATTATGAATTTTAAACATGATCTGAAAGCACACAGAAAACAATTTTAACTATTAGGCGCATTGAAATAAATATTTGAGAGCCACATTATTAGACAAAATTGTCACTCCACTTAAAATACCGAGAGAGATATTGAACATATTTTATCGTAAAATACTTTATAAATTTACAGACACTAATATGCTTTGAAGATTCTTTCATACTTTTTAATTTTTTTTTAGTTCAAAAGATTTTCAAAAACAGGCCTGAACGAGATATCAATACAAATAAAAGTGGTTGACAATATAATGGAAATACTTGGAATGTGAGACTATTTTTTTTAAATATGATATTGATTCCCCTTGAAGCGTTATAAATTGCGACAATTCGAAGTAAAATACATGTATATACATACATGCACAAATAAGTAATAGTATTTTGTAACATTTTATCACATAAAATATACTATATTTATGAATGCAAGTTGATTAGTGTATAATCTGAGAGTGGGTTTTTTGTCCCAATTCTGTCCAAAATTCAAATCCCGTATTAAAGCTAGTTACATTCAAAACACTCAAAATGAAAAATAGAGGTCTAAACTATTATTAATTTTCAACTGATGTTTTTAAACGCGCATAATCTACGGTATTTTAGTATTATTTCTTGTGAATACGTTTGTGGCAGTGGTAGCCTAGTGGTTAAGGCATCAGACTCACTGGCAGCGGTTTTCGTTCAGCAGTTTTCGTCGTGGGTTCAAGCCCTGATGCCACTAAAGACCTGACACGTGTGGTGACTGGGAATGACAGAATAGTCTCACTGTAGCTCATGCATGTCGTAAGAGGTGACTAAAATGGTTACCCAGCGTCTGGGGGTATAGCCGGGCACCCTGCCTCTGGGAATTATATCAGGGGAACTCAGGGACTTGGCTTCTTCAGGAAAGTACGGGCATCATGACCCCGAGGCACGTTAGTGATCTTTTTCTTTCCCACGGGTTTTACTGTCTTTGGTAAACACGGGTGACGCACTCCCGGGATACTCTAGCGATCCTTCTCTATTTTCGACCATCCCTCTTGTCAACCGCTTTTTATCTTTTTCTCAACTCTACGTCTAGACCACAGTTTGATCTTGTTTGGCGCAGCATAGCCATATCTGGCTCTTGCGCCAATAGGCTTTACACTCACTCACGTTACTAAGGGCCTGCCGTGTAGCCGAGTCTTATGGATGTGAAATCTATCTGCCGAATGTCCTCCCGTTAGCGTGGAAGTTACTAGTGGGGGGCAGCTCAGGTGTCGTCCTCGTCACTTGACCGAGGCACAAAATCACGAGGTTAGTCTCAATAGCCCTTGTTCTGTTTGTAGTGCGACATTAATGAAACCCAAACTTCTTGTGTACGTTTTGGTAATTTTCCGTTTGCTTGATGCAAATTTCATCAACATCAGATTATTCGTTTGGGTGATGATTCGATAAACCAGTAATATAAACACTTTTCAAAGTAACACTTCAATTCTTAGTAGAAATATCTATCATTTTAATCAGAATTATTTTTCTTACAAACTTAAGGCTACACGGTACTCTCTTTCAAAAAATTTTTTTGGAGACAGTAATATTAAAAGTAACTTATGTATTGTTTTCATACTATATTATTAAACTGATTCTGAAAATAAAAAGTCAATTTAACTAGTCCTTATTTTAAAATTTAAAAAAATTTAAAAATTTTGAAGTTTTTTTAAACCCTTATAAAATACACAATTTTTGAAATTTTTTAATTATTTTGAGTGATTTATATTTCATACATTATTGCAAACAAAAGTTAGTATGGATTTAAAAATCTGTTCCCTTGTTGATTTTTAATAATTATTTTTCTAGCTAAACCTGGAAAAAACAGGAAAATTTTTAAAATATTAACTTTAACATTTTTTAAAAAAATAACTAGGGATCCCAGACCTAAATCCATACTAACTTTTATAGAACACATATATCTCAGTATGTATAAAAAATTTCAAGACTCTATCTTGAACAGAAAAAAAGCCTTAGGGATTAGAAAACACTTACATCTTCAAAAATAAAAGTCTGAGAAAAATGCATTTAAAGTTTTTAAAGGCATAAAACAAAAACTAATAATGCTTGCAAAGATCTAAATTTTTAATATATTATTTAACTACTTATATAATATATGAAAACACTACTTTAATTAAATATTATGGCAAATATTTTTATTTATTCAAAATATGTTATTGCAAAATATCGATATAGCATTTGTTACGACGACAGATTATTCAGCTTAAAGTTAACATAATAATTTCACAAAAGTTTTAAAACACAATACACTTATAAAAAATAATAATGATATAAATAAAAGTTTAAAAAAAGTTAAAAACTACCAGGTTTGTACATAGCACCTAACTTTTTCTGAATTTTAAATCGACGCAATTTAGCAAATTTTATTTTTTTCTGCGCAACTTTAAAATTTGCAGATTTCCTTTTCTTTCTGAAATAGGTTCTCCTACAATGAATAAAGTACACTAAATGTTCTGATGACAAACTTGTTACAAATTCAATTAGCATCCTGAAATGTTTTTAGAGCTTTTAATGTTCCAACAATAAATTCAGGTATTGCACTCGACATGGCAATCAACACGACTCCTAGAAGCTGTATTTTCTTTGGAATATTTGTCCCATATCATCGAATGTAATGCTTCATTAGAATTATGTGTCAAACCTCTGACACATGTGCTTAATAATTCAGTTGAAGCTAATCGCTGATAAATAGGCAAGATTTTGGGCAAATATTCTTCGTTGATTGTTATTTTTACCCAATCTTTGTGAATACCTGATTTTTTTCCACGTGCTAATGATAACTGGTAAAAACACCAAGAGTCAAAGAGCAAGATTGTGTCCCGGAAACTAATACTCTCAGATCTTTCCCATAATTTCAAAGCTGCATTTACTTCCATTGCACTAGATGATCCGACATGTGTTGTACTACAAACATTTTGTTGTCCTTTGTACCAAATACGAAATTCAGCACTTTCTTCTCCAAGCTCAAATTTAGTCTGTTCACATTCTCCACGCCGCTTTGACATTACTTCGTAGTCTATCACAAAGCCAGTCAGCAAGTCGATAACATATCCTATTCCGATATTTGACGTTGACGTATGTTCTCTTGTCAACCAGCTTCCATCATATGACATTCCAATACCGACTATATCTTTATCATTCCTTGAGCCCTACGCCTCAATGACATCTTTACGAATATAAAGCAACGGCTGATTTGACCCAACAAGATGTCCAATCTGAACTTTTGGCTCATAATGTCTTTTAAAAGTTTTACTAAACATTATATTTCAATTCATATGCATGCAGAATTTTTCCAACGATGAGTAGCCAAGTCACAAACTTAACATACCTTGCACTAATCTCATATTTACATCAAATGGAACATTAAAAAATTGATGCTTGCTAACATTTGATATTTGATGTAATATAGCATCAATTAATTGTTATGAACATGTTTCACTCTAGGTTTGGTCACAATTAACACATACAACATTCACTTTATATGCAAATCTATTTCTTTGACCATAGCAAAGTTTTAAAGATGCAATATGACAAATATTGCTTAAATTATCTGTAAACAAACATTCAGTATCCACTATAATGTAATTTGAAACATACTTTTATCTGCAGCACTCGTATTCAAAACATTTGTTTTCTGAAGTTTTGTAGTTATTTAGAATTGTCATTTTTAGCAGTACTCCATCTCTTAGAAATGTTGCTTCTCTTCTCTAGCTATGAAAATTTTGTCCGTGGAATTTTCTCAACAGAAGAAACTTAACTTAAACAATTTAAAAAAGCTTTTAAATTATAAAAATTATATGCAGAATAAATATTGGTCTTGAGAAATACCTTTTCTTATCAATTTTGGCTAAGTAACTATAAGCACATCAAGAACTCAAAATATAAACAAACATAAATGATTTTAGTAGTGAAAGTTGAAGTTAATATCTACTTCTCTGCAAGTATCGATATTATTTAAAAAATATCAGTAATTAATTAAATTTAAGAATGGAAAAATGCTTTAAAATGAAACCGAAACTAACCACGCCCCCCTCAGCTGTCAAAAATAGTGACTGACAATGCTCAGAAAACTTCAAATATCTTAAAAACTAATTGGTTAATAGATCTAAAATTTGGGGCCAAGATTCCCAAATGTATGGGCTACAGGAAAATGCAAAAAAAAATTTTTCGATAAATTTGTCATTTTTAGGGTACTGTGTAGCCTTAAGGTATATAAAGTAATGTGTGGTATATTAGGCGATTTATCACTTGCATACGGCTAACTGAAAAGTACCTTCGTTTTGGCGAATTAGACTATCCGTATATTATCTGACCCCCATAATTTATGCTCAAAAATCTTCGAATTTTTCTTAGAATATGCATAGATATAAAACGTTTCTTCCAAATTTCGAAAGAATATAAATATATCATTCTCGTTTGAGACGCTTTAAATATTTCAATAAATGCTTAATAATATTCAGGTTTGGTTACTTACTTTGGATTCACCGAGTAATATTTTGTCAGTCCGCTGTAGGTTCTTAGTTTCATCTCTGAAGATTTCATTCACTACCAGACACACAATCAATCAATCCATCTTTAGTGGCTAAAGATTATATTTATTTTTTACAGCCACACAACACACACAATTACTACAATATTTAAAACTCACTAACTCTAAACACTTAACTGTTGTTTCATGCCATTTCTGTTCGTAATGCTACAGGTCGTAGACGCAATTCTTTCTCCCCCTCTTGTTGTTGTTCAGTTCTGTCTCTCCTTATATCGATGGCAGCCCCACCTATATAGTTTTTTTTAAGTCCGGCGAATCTTACACACCGAATCAACTGTTTTTCTTCATCCTTATGTTTGTCACACTACCTTAAATTCACTTTGCTGTAGGGACGAGAGCATTATCCAAAAGACACAAGGGACAACCACCACGGAAGATTGTTTGCTCCATTGAATAAATGGGATATTGGGGTGCTTCAAATTGGTTGAAGTTGTAACTCGTTCCTGCAGAGTATGATTATTGGTCTTAAATTATGCCAAGAAATAGTACCTAGCACTATAAAAGATGCGTTCTGAATATTTTACATTTGGTACCAAGGATGGAAACATAGACTCGTTTCTAAACATAAACGCTTCCTGCTTTGGAAACAAGGTGAAAGCCAGTCACAAAGGTCCAAGCTCTGATGCTGTATATCACAATATGTGTGCTTCAGAATTCATATCAGTGGCAAGGACTTGAACTTCGCAAAATATTCATAAAAATTCTAAACCTTGAAGCTCTCGACAAACATTTCTACTTGAACTGGGATCTTCTTGAAGGATGTTAATATGTACTAAGATGTTGCTGTTTTGAGAAAACGGCGTCTATAAAAATGCGTGGTCATAAAATAAAGGATACAGGGAGTTAGGTTCAAAAGATTGACATTATACTACATAATGATTATAATAATTACATTTAGCTTGCTTCACGTCTATTTGCACCACTAAGATATATATATATATCTGTGTGTGATAGAGGGAGGGAGAAAGAGGGAGAGAGGAGGAGGGAGAGAGAGAAAATATGATTTTATTTCAGTTTCCTAACAGAACAGCATTGTATAATTTAGTAATTTATCATTTGTTCTTGTATTTTTTAAATATTTAATTTAATAATTGATTTTATGGCAGAATCATCTATTTATTTTTTGTTAACATTGCCAACGTTTTCATATTTTCGATGTTTTCTTGCAAAAATAAAATTGCATCAAGAATTTGAGGATGATACTTTGTTTCCTTGATTGTATTAGCTGCTGTGGATTCTGTGACTCGGAAATACGCTTACTATAAGTTAGTTGATGTTCATTTAGAATAACTCTACTTTTTCGAGAGCTTAACAGGGAGAGGGGACGTAGCACATGTTGAAATAAAATTAGCAAAGCCAATTTCAATTTTTTAACATATTCATTATGTTTTGATAAATAGCCTCAACAAAAATGTGTCGGTATAAAATAAAGGATAGGGAATGTAAAGTTCTAAAGATCGACATTGTAAGGCATTATAAAAAAAATAATTACATTTAGTATATGTGTAATGGGGTGATGAACATTAAATGTTTTGGAGTTCCATGCCTTCCCAGAGGCATTGAATGGAAGTTTGGAGAGGAAGGGGGTAGGAACAGGGTACGTCCTCGTGATGTGATGTTCAAAATTACTAGGATCATCGTTAATATCCCTATAGTTACTTCTATGTGCAACGTTAATAAGCAATTAGTCAATTCAAATTTTCTATGCGCAACTTCTATTTATGAAGGTTTGACTGTAGTTTAGAATAAGTATGATCAAATTTAGTTTTATTCTATGTTTCTTATATTAAACGAATTTTCTTTGCACCATTTTGCTTCACACCGTGAACCGCTTCAAAACTCTAATCCTTCATCTCTTATTGAAGGTTTGGACCAACTCATCGCCATTGTTCTTCTCAAATTACCTGTTTCACACCTGATGTGTGTAATTGATCAATTGAGAGTTAAAAAACAAAAAGGGCGAAAAAGCCTTCATCCGTGGCGAACAGCGCCTCTGCGGAGTAGCGCATCACGGAACATCATCGATCATGAGGTGTCAGTCGAAAAGACCCCGACAATTATATATCCCCGCGTTAACAAAGGCGCGGTGTGTGTTCATGCTTTAATACTCTAAACAAAGAACGATCGAATTTTGGATTAGGGACAGACCTCTGTTTTTGTATGTTTAATACTTAATGTCTTCCTGCATGTTTGAGAAGCTCTTGCCTATCTTTGTTTTATTTCTTTTGACATGAGTATAAATGTGTTTTGAGATTGTTAACTCGCATTATTTTGATTAGTTTAATGTTTTGGGAAAGTAAAATTGAAGTAACATTACATCAATGATTGATTGATTGCATGAACTGTGCTTTTAGAAGCAACGCAAAAGTTTCTGACGATATATTTTGTAATTCTAAACCTTGCTCTAGTGATACGGAAGACAGCTGAGCTAACACCTCTTACTTCAATCTTCCACACTACGCCAATGAGTGGACTATATTTTTCATGGATCAGTCCCGTAAAACAACGCGTCCTTAGTATAATCGCCTTGATTCCGCTAAACACCCACCGTGTAGTCGGGGCTGATGCACATTAAATCTGTTGTGGCTCAAAGTCCTCCTATGACGTGGAGATTAGGAGAGGGGCGTGCCAGCTCAGGTGTCGTCTTCGTCACTTGACCGAGGTTCAAAATTAGGAGGCCCGTTGCAAATAGCCCTCGTGTTGCTTCTAGTGCGACGTTAATAAAAGTGACAAACCAACCAACCACAGTATAATCAGGAATCGAATCCATGATTTGACTAAAGCATTGGCAGATGCGAGCACGGGATCATGGCCAGTCGAATAACCATAGCCAACATAGTTACACACATACTTGTTTCACCATAAACTGAAAGATTGTTTAGTATTTCTAATGAACGAATATTATATTATACATTTTTCCTTTTAAATGGCATAGTAATATTCTTGATATTTCATCTACAATTACTTAATGCTATAGCTATGCTAATAATTTTAAACAAGGAACAAATATTTGTATGCATTTGATGAAAATGTACATATCTATAAAAGTGTGCCTATTATAATCAAGACACGCATTGTTCTGCATTTTTTTTTTTACTTTCGTAAGATATTCTTTTATATTCCCATAAAGTGAAGCAGTACTTATCATTTAACCATTTGAATTAATTGATTTTAGATACATTAATTTGCCTTATTTTTTAGAACACACACTTTAATGTTTCCTGAAGTATCAAATATAAGTCATAAGCCCCTTTCTTATGGAAGTATGTGTATTCATTACTGAATACACATGCTTATTGAATTTTAATATAATACAAATTTTCATAATAAATAATTTTAATAAACTGAATTATAAAAATATTAATCTATATATCTATATATATAAGCGAAATACCACTGACTGACACATCACGAGATCTCTAAGACTTGAAATTTAGCATAGTTACCCATTTTGCGATGTAGACGCTCACTAAAAACGGATTTTACGGAAGTCTTATCCAAAATGTAATTTTCATCCGTTAATCTACTCTTATCCACCGGTTATGTAAATGTTGGCGACTTTATCGCCAAAAATGATATGACCAACGCCAAACGGAATATTTTTTTTTTCTATGTATACTTGTGTATTGTCACCAATTAAGTTTACTTGGTGAGATTGGTGCGTGCGAAATGGAAAAATACCAAATAATTTAATATTCAAGCCGTGATGGAGGATTGACAAGATTTTAGCGAAGGGGCTCTTTATGTGAAATTTCGTGCATGTCGAAAATACGAAACGTACATATTTAGCGATAGAAATAAATAAGTTTGGAATCCCACGGTTGGTGAAAGTGTAGTTTAGCCCCAAAACTTAGCGGGATTTTGAAAAATACTAAAATGGTTACTGTATACAGAGTAGCACACATGCAAAACAATTTTCGTTTAATGGAGAACCTCGCTACATGCATGAACGAACTCAAGAGGCTATGAAATGCGTTAGACATTTTGGACGTCCCGACTTTTTTTTGCAAATTTAGGACAAGAATCTTATGATAGACATAATGTAATTGCGAGGGTATTTCATTTGAAAGCTAAGTACATGATGAATCTTTTAACAAAAGGCTGTATCTTTTTCAATATTAGGTGTAACGTGTATAGGGTGGAATGAGTTATATATATATATATATATATAATATGGGGTGACTTTTTCCTAAATTTTTTTTTTATTTTTCTCCTATTTTTGAAAGTGGTGGATAACCATTATTAAAGACATTCAATATCTTAAAATTTTAAATTTAGATTATCATTATCGCTTAAAAATTGAAAATTTTTATGATATTTTGCGTATAGGTTGCGAAATATAATAATGTCGTCTGCCCAGCGAAGCGGGTGGGTATCAGCTAGTATATTCTTATATCAATTTTTGATAATTTATTTTACTATAATACACATTTTCATAACAAATAATTTTAATTAGAGAGATACACATAAGAAGACCGGAAAAAAAAAAACGAAAACACATATCAGACATAAAAATCTCTATTACAGAAGTAGTTAACTTTAGAGCATATCAAAATTAAAGTCCGATTTTCTCAAATATTTATATTCCTTTTAGAAAATACGGATTAATTCTGAAATAAATAAAACACTTAAGAATTTTCATTAAGAGTGGACGAAGCTAAAAGAATCCTCATTTGAATTTCAAATGATTCACAATTCAAATCTTCAGAAGTGATATGAAAAACTGTCATCGTTTTCCTACATTTAAGATCACAATTCATTTTTGTCGATCAAGCATTGGATAAAAATTGTATTCAAATATCCTTTTGCTTAAACTGGCGGTCGCCTTTGCCTTAAAATGAAATTCGGTTTTCATTTTATTTGAAAACTGTTTTAAAACATAACTCAAAAACCGGAGGAATAAATTGCGTTTCTTAGAAAATGGTTTTATGTGATAATCTTCTGATAAACCCCCCTTTTTTTGGAAACTCGTATTAAATGCAATTTATACCACGGTGCCTATAGAAATGTATAAAGAAATATATTTTAGGATCATATTGTTGAGAGAGAATAGGAAAAAGATAAATGCTCACGCAAAATGTCTTTGTGAAGACAAAAATGTATTATGATATATTCGATATTGTATCATAAATTTTTTACTGTTGAATTTTTTTCATATGAAAGGAAAGTGTTATATATGAGAGTGTCTCAAAAAGTACAGGTGTGGGCCAACAGAAGGCGTTACAGTTGTGTGTTAATGACGATACAGTTGTGTTGTTACAGTTGTGTGTTGTCGTTTGTTACAGACCCTAAAGTAAATTTTATACAGATTCATAAATTAGTTCCGATGTTGCTTTCCTTTCTTAAATCGTACAACGCGCTTTTCGCTAAATTGGAAAAATGCAGTTCGCTCAGTGACTCGAGTTTTTGCTTTTGAATGGGGAAAAAATATAAGGAAATATAAGCAAAGTTACATTCTGTTTATGAGTGTTGTTTTTGATTGTTCCCTCGAGCAACGAATCCGTGTTTATTTTTCAAAGTTTATACAATTAGGAAAAATATAAAGGAGCTGTACCTTTTAATTTTGAGATGTAATATTTCTCTTTACCCGTTTAAGGAGCAAATTATTTTATTTTTAAATATCAATTATAGTTTCCTATTTTTAATTGCCAATTTAAAAAGAAATGAATGTGTCTTATCTTAATCCAAAAAATGTATTTGCTAATAAGACCAAATTTGGTAAAAAATATTTTACCGAAAATTCAAAATATCCGTAACCCTAGATAACTCATTAAGTAGGGTGACAAAAAAAGACGTTTTGATCTTAAGGAATTAGATTTTATATGATATTTGTAAACAATTTGTGTGGCTGTGCGTTGTGGTGTCCTATACGCGAAAATATGGTACTGCTCATAAGGGAAGGTCGCAGTGCATGCAATAGTACCTTTTTCACTTTGATATCCGTTTTACTGCGCACACACAATATATTGTCTTCTAGGGTTTTTAACAGTTGTAGGAATAAGATGTCAAAAATATTCCCCAAAAATATGTTGGCGTTGGAGTACTACATTGCCTTCCCATCCGAGTAGAAGAAGTGTCGTGGTAATGCTCAATCATAGTACGGGAAACTTCTAGTCGATAACCAAAACCATTTATTCGCCATCTTTTACTTATTTATTTTTGGATTCACAACAAAGTGAAATATCGGTGGAGACGATAAATTTACATTTAGCATGCATCATTAATAGGCAGAAGTCGTATCTGATTCTAATTTATCCGACGAGCTAGACGATTTACTGTCACTAAACCTTACTCAATATCTGAATCACCAGAACATTCATACTGATTTTCGAAGTGAGTGTTCGAATATGAATGTTCGATTATTGTATACGTCTAATATTTTGAATGTATACAACTGCAGCATAAACTATCACTAAAGAACATAAAAATAAAGCGAATCTCGATTTCATTAAAGAAATACCAGGACCTGCAGGTAAACTTATCTTAAATATTCTGCCAGACGCTAGAAAAGCCCGCGAATCGTTTTAAAGTATACTCGGTTAAGTGCAATACTTACAGAGTGTTTAGAAAGTCTTGGGCAACAATTTAAGAAGGGATGGAAAACATCTAAATTTTCAATTTCATTACACAATGCATAGGCTGAGAGCAAGCGTTGAACCGCTAAACTGCGTTGTATTGGAAAGCAGAAAGAGCGAGTTTTCTTACACATCGTCAATTCTATCGTGGGTTTCAAGAGATATGGAGAGGTACAGTAATCAAGAAAATGAGAGCATGCATTTTCTTAATGGCCTTGCGAATGGGAATGCTCTGGTAGCAGTAAGACTGTACAGACAGCGTTTCCCCGAAAAGACTCACTTCAGACCTTGTATGAGCTATTGCATCGGTGCCTGTGTGAATAGGGGACCTTTGTCACCGGCATGCATGATACAGAGCGTGGCTGAAGTGTGTGGACATCTCAAGATGAAGAGGATATTCTACAAAGAGTGGAAGATCGTCCGGATAATAACACGCTAGAGGTTTCCTAGGCCAGCCACCAACACCCTTTCTAACAGCTGTACCTTTAGTTTGGAAGGCTTTCCAAGCGCGCGAAACGACACTTTTGTTGATTCCGAAATTTTCAGCTACAATGGTCAAACTACGTCCCCTCCAGCGTTCCGATCATTCTTTCATCTGTCAAGTTGTCCAAGCGATTTCCTATAGTCATACTTCGTGAAAGAACTCACCTGCCGCGAATGTGTTTATTTACATACATACATAAGAAAAACTGACGAGCGTCAGCGATTCATCGCTTTTGCTCAAATTGAAGGATATAGTGGGTCGTAAGGGTTTATTGTGCCATACTTTTTGAAGATTATTGCTTGAGTCTTATCAACGTTGATTGCTATCCTCCAGTCTGTTAACCAAAGTTCTAAGATGTTGAGATAATTTTGGAGAGCTTTGACGGTATATTTTAAGTTAGCCCCCTGAGCTAACACAGCAGAGTCATCAGCAAAGAGACACACACTGACACTGGCATGGTGTGGAAAGTCAGAGGTGAAGAGATTATATAAAAAAGGACTTAAAATCGACCCCTGAGCGCAGCCAGCAGCCATTGTTCCATTCTTTGAATAACTATTTTTAATTTTTACATTGAATGATCTGTCGTGGAGAAAACTGTTGATGATATTGATAAGATAGAAAGGAAATTTGAAGTTGATCATTTTATAAATCAACCCATCGTGCCACATTCTGTCGAATGCTCTTTTAACATCCAAGAAAATGCCAATAGTAAATAGATTATGGGTGAAACCTTCATTAATAATGTTGGTCACTCTGGTTAGTTGGTGGATAGTAGAATGGCCCTCTCGAAATCCACACTGTTCTGGGGGGATGCAGTTTTCAATGTTGCTATGGATTTTGATTCTATTTAGTAAGAATTTTTCATAAATTTTTGCAGTGGAGCTTAGAATACTGATTGGCCGGTAATTTTGAGTGAATTTATGATCTTGATTTGGTTTTTTGATCATTACAATTGTAGCTTCTTTCCATTTTTTAGGGAAGTAATTTGCCATGAGACACTTGTTAATGATTTTAGTCAGATTGGTGATTGCTTTGTCCGGAAGATATTTAAGAGCAATATTAGGAATAGTATCTGGACCTGGAGCTTTCTTATTTACAAGATTTTTGATTATTTGTTTAATTTCGTTTGGGGTGGCCAAGGGGGGGATGTTGGAGAGAGTTTGATCATTTTCTAGGAAATCAGAGACGACTCTTTCCACTTCTTCTATTTTTTCGTCCGAATACGGAAAAGCGTTTTCTTGGAATGTAGCTTCCAGGGTATCTTTAAAAGCTTCCGCTTTCTCAAAATCAGAGTAAGCCATTCCACTCGGGCCACTGAGGGGTGGAAAATTGTAAGCTTTACGAGTGATAATTCTGTTCAAGTTAAACAAAGAATTATCTTCGGGGCTGAGATTATCAAGTAGGATTTTCCAGCTTCTATTTTTGTGATCATTAATTAAGATGCGTATTTGTCTAATTAAGGAGTTTACTTCCCTTTTGTAGGGGCGGTAACGAGTCTGATTCCAGAGTTTTCTGAACCTGTTTTTAGTTTTGATGAGATTCCTGATATGAAGAGGGAGTCTGAGGTGGGGGGGTGTTAATCACTCTTGTAGTGGAAGAACAGTTGATTGCATAAATAATTTTGGAGTTGAAGTCCTTGATAGCGTCTTCTATTTCATTGTGTTCAATCTTGGGATTTCCAGGCATGGTGTGATGTATAATTTCCTGGAATTTAAGCCAATTCGTTGATTTATGAGTTCTAAGATCAGGAGGGAGGATATTGTTTAGAAGAAGATCGATGATGATGGGATTATGATCACTACTTAATTCATTTATGCTAGTGACGTTAGAGTGTCTGAGATTTTTTGCAATGGCAAAATCAAGGATGGAGTTTGATCCTCTCTGTGGGAAATGCGTAGGATGGTCAGGAGCAATGATGTCGAATGTGTTTATTTGTGCCTCCGTTCTTCTTTTTATTGAAGTCTTGAGCTGCGCGCGCCGACCGCACGTGTCTTGCGTACACTCACGTCAAGGATGACGTTTTGTTTCTGATGTTTGCACACGCATCCCCTTTCTACTGAACTGCGTGTTCATTGCACTGATCTCAATAACCCCGTTTCTACAATTTCATGGCTATCTGCTGAAATTTTACATAGTTGTTTAAGTTTTGCACACCAGTATAGTTATGATTAGTTGCTGAGCGAAAACTATGAATCTACTGGTGCGAGATGTCTACTCATACAAGATCAATTCAGCAGGTCCCAACTGTTGACAGAAAGAAGAAAATCCGAACAGTCCAGAAGCGAATTCACGTTGAATAGATTTCGAGGAACACCAAGACAAATAGTTGTTTTCCTTTTCTGCTGTGTTCTTCTGATTGTTGCGCGGGTAAATACTGATTCCATGCTGGACCACGAAGATACCACGATACCGCACAGAATATTTTCGGCGATATGTATGGAGATGTTCAAAACAAAATTAAACCTAAGTGGACTTCAAAACACACATTTATTTCTCAAATTCAAATTCTTCTTCGTTTGCTTTTATTAAAGTGTATAATCGTGAACGCCAGTGCATTTTCCTTAAATACACACATAATCTCATTGCATCTTTATTTAGAATTTAACCAAACATTTTTGTTCTCTTTTGGGAAATTATCAATCTCCAAAATTACAAACCTTCTAATTTAACAAAATGTCACCTTTAAAAACAGAATGAATTAAGGCAAACGATTTCTCGACAAAATATCAAATTCCTATTCGGATATTAAAATTAAATCATTTGATAAAGTGTTATGGTTGATAAGAAATTATTAAAACTAACGATATAATAATCTATACAGATATTAAAACCCAAATCATCCATGAAGTATTACACTAAATTTTAAAGTATTAAATCTGACAATAATATGCTGCTCAGATATTAAAATTAAGGCAATTGATGAAATATTGTACAAGAAAATTAATTACAAAAGTTGAAGATATAGTGTATTCGTGAATTGCTTTAACTTTAATATCTAAACATAATATTTTAGTCAATTTTAATAATTCGTTATCAACAGTAATACACATACACTTTAACGGTTGCTTTCGTCTCAATATCTGTAGTATTACTCTAGATAAGAAATTATTAAAGCTGACAATATAATTCAATTCAAATATTGAAATTTAAGTTAATCGGAAACTTCATTTTCTCTCCTGATGAGAGTCGCCAGTGTTCCAGATGCACAGCCAAACTTATCATCAATGAACTGTATCAAGTAAATGATAACTTGGTGTTATAGTATCATTTTTAGATATTTTAAAGAACATTTAAACTCTTTTCTTAAATAATATTATAATAAACAACCTAGGTAGTTTGTTACAGCGGCGCCTGTCAAATTACGATTACGCCAAGTCGTCGCCAAACTCGTAAAGCCTATTTTTTGATACAAACTACTTGGCGATATTTCTTAGACTTCTGGCGATTAATCATCGGGTGTTGCTATAATAGACAGGTACCACAACCTATATGAATTGTAATTTCGATCATCATAAAATCGTACCAATTTCGTCTAACATTATTTAATGAATTGGATAAATCCAATTAAGTTAACAATGAGAAATAAAACGTACATGTTTGAAGAATATTCTTCAGAATATTTAATGTAATGAATTAAATCTGTTTATGACAATTACATAATAAATATTCTTTGATTTTTTGATTTCATATACCCTTTTGACTATGTATTAGGTAAAGGCAATAATTATAGGACAGATAAAATTTTTATTCTCGAGCTGAAAATTAAATCAAAATCCAGTTTCATTTAATAACGCATCACTTACTAAAAGAAGTGCAATTATTTTATCTACTTAAGAAATAAACAACAAAGTTAACTTTTGTTTCCCTCACTTTCTGACGATATCTAAGAAATTCACTATGCATAAAATTGGAAAATGTTGTTCACTTCAATTTTTAATTGATTTGCATAAGCAGTTAAGGAAAGGAACATTCTCAGAAAAATTTATAATAAATAGTACAGAAAAAATACACATGTGGAAGAAAAAAATAATAAGTGCAAATCTCAAAACAGTAAACACAGACTTTTGCACTATGTGTACAAAATTAAGTTAGGAGAAAGTAGTAACAATAAATATGTTACATTGCTTTTTGCTAAAGAATTCATGAATTCTAGATCAAACGCGAAATTTGTTATAATTTAATTATTTTTAAATTAAAATTTGCCTTTTAAAAGTAAAATAAAATTTCCCTTTTATTTGGAAAAAAGCATAATACATGAAGCATAATACTTTCGCAAGGAAAAATATTTAAATATAAATAATTAGTCAAATGTAATTTTCAAATTTAAGAAGTCAAATTTTGTGGGCCCAAAGCAGTTAATAATGAATTCTTGAAGCTATATTTAATTCCATATAAAGCTAATTCTATATAATTTTAATTTTGTCTTGTATTATTTATTTTTTTTTTTTTTTTTTTTTTGAAAATTTTCTTTAATATAAACTTAAAAATGTACACTGTTATCAATCAATACTTTCCAATTTAATTTAAAATGTATTCACCATTTGAAAAGTATTTGGATATCAACAATAGATCAATGAAGAAATGCAATCATTAAAAAAAAAGGGTGAAATAATTGTGAGAGGAATTAAATACATTTAAATATAACATGTTTCTTGCTATATTCTATATCAATGAGTATTTTTGTACGAAATTTTGTTAAAAAGCGCAATAAACCATAAATACACATTTCTATATAGTATTACTTTATTCAAATCTAGAGCTAACTAAACTAGATAAGATATTTATAAATAATATTTTTTTGGCATTCTACAAAGTAATAAAAAAGAAAAACCTGTGTAATATTATTCATCTTCAACAAATATCGTCTGCATATTTACAATTTTTATCGTCTGCATATCTGAAACCCAATTTAAAACAAATATCTTCTGCCTTAATGTTTCTAAATGTGTATAATTGAGATTTTTCAAAGATCTTGAAATTAAAAACTTCAATTAAGTTCTTAATTCAAAATATTTTGAAACTTTCAACGTAAAAAGACATATGAGATCCTAATTGAATGTTTTAATTTAAAAAAAAGTTAATTATATTTGGCTGAAATATGATTTTTTTATGTACCAATTAAATATTTCATTTCCTTCTTCATTTTCTAAAGACAAAATTTGGTATTTTTTTTTAAATCAATTTTTGAAAGATTGGATGCATTTTCTTTTTAGGATGGTTGTCCTAATTGCTAAAGATAAGATTAGAGTCCTTCACGAATTGTAATACTGACGTCAAAATTATTGAACCGAATATCTTTTCATTTGCATACACTGAGAAGAAAATCATTAAATCATTTCATTTACTTTAATTGAACTACTTTTCTCTCATAAAAGATTAGAAACGAAGGATTTCAATCACAATTGAAAGAAGAAGAATTATTTTCCTTCCTGGGTTTTTAGGAATGAATCCTGAGTTTCGTCGATATTACTTTTCATTTTTCATTAAACTTCGAATTGAATAGGAAAAAAATTCCAAAAATGGAATGAATTATTACGATTCTTTTTTGTGCTTAAATATCTTTAGATAAAAGAAGGCATCCGTCTATTTCTTATCATTAGATTATCAAAATTTATTTCCTTTTATGTCACATCATGCGATAGAATATAAATTTTAAATGACACAAATAAAGCTTAACTAATCTTTGTATTTATAAAGTACCAGGATAGAATTTTTAGAAATAGGAATTATTTAGGATAATATTTAAGCAAAGAGTTCTTAAATAATATTAAAAAAAATGAGACTTAAGTACACAATTTTTTTGGATAAAAAATGCTAAAACGTTTATATATTTAGCCCATTGGGAAAATTTTATTCTTCTCTACCGTTCCTTTCTAATTTCATAATAATCTTCGTAATAAAATTGACTTTAAAAATAATTACGAAGATTGATATTTGAATTTTAATAACGTTTTTGAGTAGGAAAATAAACTTACGTTGATATCGTATTTTAACCTTACGATCATGTTCTGAGTATTATATATTATGCTACAAAATTCATACATCATTTCACAGTCAATTTTAGACGAAAATAATCTTACTAATTTAATTTTAAGGAAATAAGACTTGAATTCGGAGCTCGTTTAAGATAAAAAAAATGCTTAAGGCTTCCGTCTACCGGTCAATTTCATTTCGTAAACGTAATGTTAATTCTAGGGAATTTCGACTACCGTTCTCAAACCTTCACTGGTCCGGTTCAAACCGTTCACGAAATCAAAATGGCCGGTAAACTGGGGCCTTAAGGCTCCCGTCTACCCGCCATTTTGATTTCGACAGCTTAATGTTAATCCTATGGAAATATGACTTTAATTCTCACATCTTTATTATTTGAGCTATTTGAATGCAATAAAGTGCATTTGAAAGAGCAAAAAATTATCAATGTTTCTGTGAAATTACTTTTTTCCTAAGATTTTTAAAATTATTTTTATTCTTATTTTAACTATTCGTTTTTGAGTTTTCAGGTCTTTACAGAATATTTTCAAATGTTTTCAAAAATCGGAGGGAAAAAGTAAGTCCACAGAAGCATTCATTATTTTTTGCTCTTTCAGATGCACTTTATTGCATTTAAATAGATCAAATAATAAAGATGTGAAAATTAACGTAGAAATTCCATAGGATTAACATTAAGCTGATGGAATCAAAATGGCGAGTAGACGGGAGCCTGAAGCATTTATATAGTTTTTCGATTTCAAGATCGCGACCGGAGCTCTAGATTCTAATCTATTATTTTTTTTCCCATTTCACAATTATCTTTAAGCATTTATGGACTCAAATGATAGTTTTAAAGAATTTGTTTCTTAGGTATGGAACGCCTTTTTCAATAAAAAAAGTAAACCAGCTTTAATATCATTATTTTAGGTAACAAACCCTAGTGATCTGTTTCTTTCTCATGGGATCTACTGTCTTTGTTAAACACGATCATGATGTGCCCCTGGGATACTTAGCGATCCATCTCTATTTTTGACTCTACTTTTTGTCAAACCATTTTTATCGTTTTTCATTTTTTTTTTTCCAAAAATGTCTAGATCATAGATATATCTTGTCTGTTGCAGCATGACTGGAGTGGCCTGCGGTTTTCCTACTCTCGTGTGTTCGAGCTTTGATGCCACTAATGACCCACGGTGTAACCGGAGCTGATTCATGTTAAATATGTTGAGGTCCTATGTCCCAAAGTTGGCGTCTGGTCTCAGTAGCTTAGTCATCATGGCTTCGAATTCGTGGTCGACGGTTTTTGTTCAGTCGCGGGTTCGATCCTTAGCCGCTAAAGACCCGCCGTGTAGCCGGGTTGATGCACGTTAAATCTGTCGTGGCCCAAAGTCCTCCCGTTGGCGTGGTGTAGATATTAGGAGAGGGGGGTGCCAGCCTCATGTGTCGTCCTCGTCACTTGACCGTGGTTCAAAATTACGAGGTCAGTCTCCAATAGCCCTCGCGTTGCTTCTAGTAAGACTTTAATAAAACTAAACTAAACCCAACGTTGGCGTGGTGGGCAAATTACGAGAGGGAGATGCCAGCACAGGTGTCGTCCTCATCACTTCGCTGAGGCTCAAAAATACAAAGTCCGTTACCAATAGCCATCATGTGCTTCTTGCGCGGCTTAGTTTTAGTTTAGTTTTTATTAACGTCGCACTAGAAGCAACACGAGGGCTATTGACGACGGACCTCGTAATTTTGAACCACGGTCAAGTGACGAGGACGACACCTGAGCTGGCACCCCCCTCTCCTAACATCCACAGCACGCCAACGGGAGGACTTTGGGCCCCGAACAGATTTAACGTGCATCAGCCCCGGCTACACGGCGGGTCTTTGGCGGCCAAGGATCGAACCCGCGACTGAACGAAAACCGCCGATCGCTAGTCCACGACCTTGACCAAACTTCTTCTTGCGCGGCGTTCGTTAAACCAAACCAAACCGAACCAAAATTAAAGCAGCATAGCCACACCTGGCTCTTGTGCCATTAAAATACTAATACTCACTTACTTTAAGTTAACTATGAGAAAAATTGCATCATATTCAATAAAAATATTAATTTCTTTTATCTGAAATATTTTTAGGCAAAAGCAATCTCACGGATTTGATTTTAAGAAATATTAAGACTTGAATTTGGAACTTTTTTCAGGTAGAAAAATGCTAAAATATCTATGTCGTTTTACGATTTCTTAATCGCGTTGAGGGATTTATATTCCGGATGGAAATCGCAGTGAACAGAGTCTGGGTTGTATGGTTGGCTGATTTACACCCCCCCTTGGAAAGCTCTGTAGGAGCATGTTCGTTGCAGATACAGTGTGGGGCCACGCATTGTCGCTCCTTAGTTTTTCTGTACACAATTCATTCTTCGAAGTTTTTCGGTTGTATTACAGTTCTTAGCATGTAGAAATTAAATGACAACACACATTTCATACTTGGCGGGAGACTCTGTTGTTTATGACTTGTTAATCTGCTTACTGCGTGCTTATAGTTGACAACTACAACCTGACGCTATTGACGAGCATATTAGAGACATTGCGCAACACATTTGCGCACAGCGTCATCGGATGTTCACAGGAGCTTTCATTTAGGGACCGATCGGACGTTATAAAAAACAGCTGTCGTAAATGTCGGGATCAATTTGAGAATTATTTGAGGTTTTTAAACATGATATTAAGCAACACGGCGGGTTTTTTTTTTCGGTCATTGGTTCCGAACATGTTCCAATAAACATCATCATGCGAAATAATGAGTGTTTCCACTCAATAAATCGATTTGAATGTCAATAAGTTCACTTGTGACGTAGTATTGAACTTAAGTGGATCCGATTTAGCCCTCAATATTAAATATTTGTAATTTTCTTAACTAAGAACAACTATTTGATAGTGATATTGTTCAGTTTAAATTGTTGTGGGACTTTTAAATATCGAGTTGAAACAGGCTCCATAATGTTTAAAACATTACACAGAAAAAAGTGTATCTTTTCTTAAATAATTCAGATCATTCAGGGAAAAAATAATTTTAAAATAAGTGAAAACTTAAGCCTTTAAGATAAGCTTGTTTGAAAGTAGATAGCGAATTCATTTGAATATAAATTATTCATGATTTCAAATCGTTCGAAATAATAAGAAAAAATGTATCATTTTGCTATTTTTATCATTTTACTTTCTCTTTTTTTTTATTTGATTCTGAATGAAAAGCTTAAGTAAATGGCGCCTGTGTAAAATGATCGTCATCGTTGCAAAACAGAAATCGAGATGTTTTTCAATTGAAGACAATTTGAAATTGTAAAAAAATAAATATCAAAAGGTATTAATATCTTCGGGGGGGGACACTACTTTTTCATCGTTTTAGAAAACCTACATTTTTCTGACTAGAAAAAAATACTAGGTACAATAAAAAATTGTCTTTAAGTTAAAGTTTAAAACAAAGAAAGACTTGTTTCATAGACAAAAGTTCATTTGGAATAACAATTTAATATATTTGATACTTTATCTTTGGTCAATAGCTCTCATTTCATTTGAAAATTAGCATAGAGTATATAAAAGATTAAGTATTTTATTAAAATTAAGAAATACAAATATTAATATAACTTTTAACTATTATGAGCTATCTTCCAGGCTGTTGTTGAGTTTTTCAATTGTTCTTTACCTTTCTTCAAATAATCAAAGATTATATCCTTAGTGTAACATTTAACATAAATATTGGCCTTTAATAAGCTCTCGCTTTCTTCTATTGAAAATTAATGATTTATATAAAGTATGCAGTAAAAAAATTGCCATTCAAAGTATTGTCCATTACTAGCCACTACTATCTCCCATCTTTCTGGAACCTCAGTCTAATTCACACATTAATCACCTTCATTTCACTCGTTTCTGTCGAGAACTTTCGTTTCTAAAATATGACATCGACCACGGCAACTATTTTATTATTAAATTTTAGTATATTCTAAAATAGCATCCTCTTCAAATTCCATAAGTTTCAGAGAGCGGAGGAGAAAACTCAGTTTTTGGACACGCTCCCTGATTTTTCAACTGCACCAACTATCTGTGACATTCACACACATATTCCAAGATGTTTGCGACCCGTGTGGTGACCGGGAATGATAGAATAGTCCCACTGTAGCTCATGTATGTCATAAGAGGCAACTAAAATGGGTACCCAGAGTCTAGGGGTATAGCCAGGCACCCTGCCCCTGGGGATTATATCAGGGGATTTCAGGGACTTGCCTTTTCAAGTGAGTACGGGCATCATGACCCGAGGCACCCTAGTGATCTTTTTCTTTCCCATGGGGTTTACTGTCTTTGGTAGACACGGGTGATGTACTCACGGGATACCCTCGCGATCTTTCTCTATTTCCAAACCTCCTTCTTGTCAACCAAGTTGTGTCTTTTCTTCCATTTTTTTTCACGTCTGGACCACAGTTAAATCATTTTTGGAGCAACATAGCCATATCTGGAGCCAATAAACTTTACCTTCTCACTTGACACTTTTTGTCGACTAATCTATTTCATAGTTTTAACGTCTAGATGACAGATTTACCTTGTTTGGCTCTGTATGGCCACATCTGGCTTTTGTGCCAATAAACTTCACTATCATTCACTCCCAGATGTTTGCGCCCTGTCCTATAGAATTTTGATTGCAAATAAATTCTGGAACTTCCACTTAATTAAAGATTTTTAAAATAATAATTCTGATGAGAGGGTAAAATTTATTACTTTAAATTAGGAATCTTGTAAAATTATGCCGTTGCGCATCTTTCTGCAGCATATAGATTCCACGTCGGAAAAACGACACGTCTTTTGAGTCTATTCAAGAATCGACTCATATTTTGGTATCTTCATTTAGATGTAAGCGCTGCTCATCAAGGCCGTGTGCCATCGAATGGAATAAGTGATAATCGGAAGGAACTATGCCCAATGAATACAGCGGGAGGGGAAGGACTTCCCATTTAAACGTTTCCAAATAGGTTTTTAATTGCAGTCGATAGCAATCTCTTGCGATAATTTCGTTTGGATTCAGCAGCTCATAATAAATTATACCCTGCTGTTTCCATCAAATGCTCTGGAAAAGCGTTCCTTATCTCTGTGATCAAAATTACTATTTTCGAAGCGTCCCTGCATGTCGTTTCCTACAGATAATGCTTCAAGAATTCTCTGTACTTCAGCTGAAGACTTCTTTTGAATAAAATAAAGCAATAAAATTCCCTGTAAATATCTTTGAATGGCACAAATTCGACATTTTTAGAGCTAAGAAAGAAGAATTGACACTGGTGAACTGACATATACAGAAGTTCAAGCTTACCTACTGTACTGCCTTGTAGAAGCGACCCGTGTGGTGACCGGGGATGACAGAATAGTCTCACTGTAGCTCATGCATGTCGTAAAAGGCGACTAAAATGGGTACCCAGCGTCTGGGGGTATAGCCGGGTACCCTGCACCTGGGGATTATATCAGGGGACCTCAGGGACTTGCCTTCTTCAGATAAGTACGGGCATCATGACCCCGAGGCACTTTGTGATCTTTTTCTTTCCCATGGGGTTTACTGTCTTTGGTAAACACGGGTGACGCACTCCCGGTATACCCTAGCGATCCTTCTCTATTTTCGACCCTCTTTCTTGTCAACCATTTTTACCTTTTTTTCAACTTCACGTCTAGACCACAGTTTAATCTTGTTTGGCGCAGCATAGCCATATCTGGCTCTTGCACCAATAAACTTTACATTCACTCACTCACTCCTTGTAGAAGCGTTGCCATCTGAAATTACATGTACATAGTCCTAGTAATACCATCCTTTAGGCAACCGCGAGAACTTTTTCAAGGTTTTAATAATAATAAGAATTTGTGAGCATAGACTCCTTCTGCCCTACCATTACTTCTACCCGAATCTTATGCTATAAAATAATCAAATATAACTAAATCAAAAAGTCAATAACCTATGTAAAGACACACCTTTGAGTTCTAAACCAACTTTTTATCAATTACTGTAATATAATATCTAACGAGTTTTGGCTGTGTCTCAGGGCCTTGGGATTTACCCACCTACTCATATATTTTTGGAATAATGCGTTCTTACCAGAACCTTTCCAAATGAGGTTGCTTTGTCAAATCCTCTGCAACAGCTATAGCCAAAAACAATTCTTGATATAATCGATCCCTTGCCAGAGATATACTCAGAGGTAACCACACTCTTCCTCTATCCTATAAATTTCCCTTTACTTATATAACACCATAGTTGAATCACTTCACTTTATTTCCACCTGCATCTAATCAACATAATTACAATTCATTTTGGTCGGGAAGAAATTGCTATTTCACGTAATCAATCTGAACTGAAGTCCCCAAGATAGGCAAAGAGAAAATCGCGAATAGCCCAACGTCACAACCTTAGTGTAACGACGGAAACAATCGAGATGTACTAAGGTTTGAGCGTTGAAATTATGGGTGACAATAGTGAGTATCTGGATGCGAATTTTTTCCAAATTAAAATTTCGATATTTATATTTGTTTGAGTTATCAATGCTTATTTTCGGTATATTTTTTGACCTAGATCTCGAACGAAACATTGTAGGATGGGGAATCATGCTACATGTAAGAAAACTAATATTTTTTTTTTAAAAAAAAAGTAATGAATTTGTTTCAAGGTTGGTAAAAGATTTAACCAGGTTTTAGTGAAAATTTTAAAATATTACAGAAACCGTTAACTGTGTGATATTCCTGCGACATGCAGAATAAACATTTGTCTTCCTTGGAAAAAATGGCAAGGAAAATTATCAATGAGTGGATTTTTTAGGAAGTTTTTCACTATATATCACTGACTAGAAAAATGTTGGCTTTTCTCCCTTTCGCTATGAAAATTCGCCTCTCCCTTATTGGTTGCCATTATGTGCAGCGATTTACTAAATTACGTCAAAACAAATGTGAAACTTTACATTGTAAGCTTGGATTCATATGATTTGGTACCCATTTGCTGCGAAATCAATATTTGATGGTTGCAATGTCGGGTTGTCAAATTGTCATCGCCGATTAGACCTGGATTTATCTTTATACACTGGAAACAAAACAACAATAAAAAAAACTGTAGATTACTTCAGATGATTCTACGCCAAAGAAGATGAAAATGGTTTTCACTTACTAGAAAAGTTATGGTGAGGATTTATTAGAATGCAAAAGGTGTTATGTTTCTTTGAAATAGGAAAAATCGTCAACTTGCACTACACTGAATTACCTCATCTCCTTTCCATAACACAAGTTCATATTATACCAATCTCGTAATAAAATCCATATAAATCACTTTATTATGTAATTGTAAAGTTAGTAGTCGCTTATATTATAAATTCATTTTCATCGTTGTTTTAATTTATACCCTCGTGAACTCACTCTCAGGAAAATACGGACATGACTCACTCGAAATATTCTGTGATATCTTTCCCTTTTCCCATGGGAAACTAGTAAATCTGAGTGATCACAAGGAAGGGTATTTAGTAAACATGGGTGACACATCCCCAGGATACCCAAATGATCCTTATCTATTTTTGACCCTCCTTTTTGTCAACCGTTTGCTTCCCTTTTTTCCATTTTCTGAGATGCTTAAATCAAAGCCAAACATTGAGTGTCGCACCATGACCATATCTGGCTTTTGTGCCATTACACTTCGCCATCGTATTAGTTTTTTTTATATACCGATTACTCTTGGCCTATCCACTGCCCCTTGGGATTACACCAAGGGGCCTCGGATAATCACGGGCATCATGACTCCGAGGCACCCTAATGAACTTTTTCTTTCCTCTGGGTTTACTGTCTTTGGTAAACACGGGTGACGTACTCCCGGGTTACCCTAGCGATCCTTCTCTATTTTCGACCCTCCTTCTTGTCAACCAATTTTTGTCTTTTCTTCAATTTCTGCACTCCAAGACCACAGTTAAATCTTGTTTGGCGCAGTGTAGCCAATAAATTTTACATTCACTCACTCACACTTTGTCTGTGAATTGTATAGTGAAAAATGCTTCATTAGATGTTTTCTATCATACTTTAAATTTTTGGCCAAAAGTTTCGAAACACCCTGTGTTTGAAACGTAAAAAAAAAAAAAAAAAAGAAAAAGAAAAGAAAGGAAGAAGCACCTTTCGTTCTGAGAAAAGGCTCTAGGCTGGCAACTGCATTGAAAAGAACATCAATCTGATTAAAAGATTAAAAATATCGGTTTACCTAAAATTAGCTTAGTATTTTTTTTCACCTCCTCGGAACGAGTTTTGGATAATTTGAGGCTAAAATTACTGTTGGTCAACTGGCAAATCTAAGCTGCATAACCTTCGCGTAAAGTGTTGTTTTCTTTAAAATAAATTCATGCATATTTCACCAATGAGCTTGCAAACATGTACGTAATTTGTTTTTTAAAAAACTCTGTTTGAAAAGCTAAGCTCTTGCTCTTTCAGGGCATTTTTATTCATATCATGAAAGCTGTTTCAAATCTAGGTACTTACATACTGCTCCTGTATTAAGAAAAATGCATAATTTCGTACATATGTATGCAGTTTCAACAAACCGAGCTTATATTGTAAAATGCAAGTTTAAATTTCTTCGGAAAATTTACATTAAATAAGCGTTTGTATTCGAAATGCTACTCGCACCGGTGACTGAAACATACCTAAAATGTTATAAAACATTTGAGTGTTTCACTATTTAAGAGAAATGTCGACAAAGAAAAATATTTTTGACATAAAGAAATTTGTTTTATAAAAGAGAGGCAATTTCATTCAATAGAATGAAGAATGTAGAGTAGGAAACATTTAGAAATTAGTAGATATTTTGTATATGAATTAAAAGAAAAATCTACAAATGTGGACAATCTTAGAAATTTAGGAAGTAGATGGTCTTAACCATTCCTATTTCAAAATGCTTTTCAATGTTCTTAAAATTGAAAAGAAATATAAATATTTACTGTGAAACATTTAAAAAAAACCATTGATATATATATATATACTAACTGATACACGCCCGCTTCGCTGGACAGACGGTAATATAATAATTTGGAACCTATACGTAAGATATCAAGAAAATTTTCATTTTTTAAAACTTAAATGATAATCTAAATTTTAAGAAATTTATTGTCTGTAATAATTATTATCCCCGACTTTCAAATATATAAGAAAAATAAAAAAAATTAGTAAAAAGTTACCCATATATATATAATATGGATAAAATTCACTCCACCGTATACATGTTACACCTAGTAATACCAAAGATGCAACCTTTTGTCAGAAGAGTCATGTGCTTAGCTTTCAAATGAAATACCCTTGCAATGGCATCGTGTCTTTCATAAGATTTTTGTCCTCGCCTCAAGACTTCTTTGATTCTGACCATTTAGAATTGCAAGTGACTGCAATCCTTAAAAAAATGTCGTGCAAGTTGGGACGTCCAAAACGTCTTGCATAAGTCACAGCCTCTTGAGTTCGCTCATGCATGTAGCGAGTTCCTCCAGTAAACGAACATTGTCTTGCGTAACTATGTGCTACTCCGTAAAAAGTAGACATTTTAGTATTTTTCAAAATCCTGCTGAGTTTTAGATCTGAACAACTCTTTCACCAACCTTGGGATTCCAAACTCATTTCTTTCTATCGCTAAATATGTACGTTTCCTATTTTCGATATGTACGAAATTTCATATAAAGAAAACCTTCGCCACATCTTGCTAATCATCTTTCAGCGCTTCAATATAAAATTATTTGGTATTTTTCCATTTCGCATGCGCAAATCTCACCAAGTAAACTTAATTGGTAGCGATACACAGTATACATTTAAAAAAATATATTCCGTTTGGCGTTGGTCATGTAATTTTTGGCGATAAAGTCGCCAAAATGACATAACCGATGGGTAAGAAAAGATTAACCGATGATAACTACATTTTGGTTAAGAATTCCATAAAATCCGTTCTTAGTGAGCGTCTACATTGCAAAATGAGTAACTGTACCAAATTTCAAGTCAATCGGTTGTATAGTCTTAGAGATATCGTGATGAGTCAGTCAGTGGTATTTCGCTTATATATATATACTGAAAAAGTATGAAAAAATAATTTATAAAATATTTAAGACATGTTCCTGAAAACACTTCATTTTCTACCGGTATAAGTAGGAAAAATGAACATAAAAAGGTTCCCCCCTCCTGATACTATAATATATTGGGTTTATAAGTAAACACATATTCATTGCACTATCATTGGCTTTAGTAGTATAAAATACTGCATATAATCCCATATAGTTGTTCTACAGGACAATTTGAATAACAGTTACATTAATAATATAGTGATAATTGATTATATATGTATGTGTGTGTGTAATAATGTTTTCTAAACATTAATAGCCAAATAATCACACATATATACACAATGCAATGCAATTTTCTATTATTTCATAAACATATAAAATGATTAAATCTTGAATAATGGTTACATACAATATTATACAAAAGTTAGAGTAGTAATGGAAATTCGAATATATATTAAATCAAACATGTGTGCATTATAATACGCCGTAATTTTAAAAGACATTAAATAAAGCCTACATTCTGTATCGGAATTATTGCTTGGAACTGATTTTGACATTGAATACTCATGATTATTATGGAAAGCAAAGTTTTATGAGGACAAGATTTCAGTTATGTAAAGTCGCTATGAAATATATTGCTGATTTTCTGATATTAAAGCATAGATAGTACATTGCTATTTATCGTATCATGAAAATGCGTAATCATATTATCATCTAACAGCAAATGCATATAATACATTTTGAGCATTGAGAATAATTGCCAGGAGAATAGAGATAATGCTTTAGAAAAGATCAACTGAATGGACATAAACATGATATAGTAAATAGTCATCAATTGTATCAGCTTCTATTTACTTAACAATAGGATAATGGAATAAATTAAGAATGTTTTGTGCCAAGACTTGATTTCCTCAACTTGCACAATCGGGCATCATGACCCCGAGCCACCCTAGTGATCTTTCTTTCCCATGGGGTTTACTGTCTTTGGTAAACACGGGTGACGCACTCCCGAGATACCCTAGCGATCCTTCTCTATTTTCAACCCTCCTTCTTTTCAACCATTTTTACCTTTTTTTCAACTTCACGTCTAGACCACAGTTTAATCTTGATTGGCGCAGCATAGTCAAATCTGGCTCTTGCGCCAATAAAATTTACATTCACTCACTCACTCACTCAATTTGCACAATTGATAGTTTCATAAAAGTGCCAAATTCCTCAAAGATGCAGTAAAAACTGAAATGGTTAATTGTTTATCTAAATAACATTACAAGATTTTAGTTTGACAAGTAAAATAACAATTAGCCTTAGTTTAAGACAGGTATCAGTAAACTAAGGCCCATTGGACAGTGTCTGTTTTTAATTCGGCCATCAGGTTAATACTGTTTTTGTATGAAGAATTATAACACTAGAAAAAATATCAGCAGCTTGATGGAGATGTTAAAAACATTTCCATACTTCATAATCCATTAGGCTGTATTAATATTGAAGAATTTCAACTGGAAATAAATAGTCTGTAAAATGATGATATGATATGATGTTTGCAAAAAGGGACCTAACCCAATTATGTTAATATCTTTCGGAAGATAATTACGGCCAGTTAAAATCCTATCTTGGAGATTTGTCTTTGAAAGTTGAGCGTACTTACCAAAGTGTGATTATTTACGAAAATGAATACGTAAATTCGCAATACAGATCATTATTAACAGAGAACCATTCGCAAACAACTTTTAAACCATTGACAAATTTCCTGATATGTAGAATTAATTTCGAACTTCAGTAGGATGAAATGTTATCTTAGAAATAAACAATTACATGAACTCCAATAATACAAAATTTAATTAGTTTTATAACACGTTCATTAAGGATTATTTTTTTTCTTTTTATTTATAATGTTTATATAAATATTATGGTAAATATCCCTAGGTAATAAAAAAAAATTGAAACGATTTTTTTCTTTTATTCATTTTTATTGTTGTTGCTCTATGAGCAGAATTGCCCATATAAATATCTTCGATTTTACGTACCAGGACAAAAATGTTAAAATCTGACCTTTTTTTTTTTTTTTTAAGAAAAAAGGGTTTTTCTACCCCTGGCGAAGATATGCTTGAGATTATTTCTAAAACATCCCATGTTAGGAATGGGAAACAGGACTGAGGTCTGACATTGTAGTATTATCCTTTGATCATTTTCCTTTTTCTTTAAAAGTCCTTCATATAGACGCCATTCACACCACAAAAAATCGTTGTCATAATTTTTCCAGGCAATCAGACCGTCTGCCTCTCCTTTGGATCAGATTCACCGGAGACCATCTCTTGTTGCTTGGTTTCTCATGTGTAATGATGTATCCCCGTCAGACACAATGTGATAACTCGAAACAAAATGACGAGAACTTGCCCTGACATATATGAAATCTAACATTTTAGTTTAGTTTTTATTAACGTCTCACTAGAAGAAACACGAGGGCTATTGGCGACGGACCTCGTAATTTTGAACCGCGGTCAAGTGACGAGGACGATACCTGAGCTAGCACCCCCCTCTCCTAACATCCACACCAACGGGAGGACTTTGGGCCCCGAACAGATTTAACGTGCATCAGCCCCGGCTACACGGCGGGTCTTTGGCGGCCAAGGATCGAACCCACGACTGAACGAAAACCACCGGCCGCTAGCCCACAACCTTGACCACTAGGCAACCGCGGTCCATGAAATCTAACATATGAAACAGTGTCGAACTAGTTTTCGCAGATGGCAGCACATAGGATAACATTATCTTCCCTAAGCGCCAACATTTGTTGTCAAACAAATATATTTTCGAAACATCCTCGAAATAAATGGGGTCATAGCCATTGACCCGTTAAATATATTTAGAAACAAGAAGAGAATGTGGCGAGTTATGATCGCTCACCATTCTCGCTTGCCGTCACTCAACCACTATGAGAATGAGCCAGCCATTCTGGCAAAGAAAGCCAGCTGAAGTGGACTGAAGTCGAAGGGAATTCAAATCCTTCTGCTACCGCTAATTAAGGTAACATTGAAAAGCAAGCAGAAAGGGGAATCGACGAGGTAGTTACTCGGCTCTCTCTTCTATTTCGAGCTTCCTTCCACTTTATTATTGTGTTAGCTGATCAAGTTGACAGTTTATGTTTGCCATCATTAAATTAAATGGTTTTTTTTTTTTTTTTTATAAATTGTTGTTGTTCGAATGTGTAGCGTCCAATCCTCTTGTGCAATGTTTAAATACCTTCTGATGAGGGGTCTGTTGGGTTCACTCCCAAAATAGTGATTTACCACAAGGATGTTATTTTGAAGAAAATGACGCGTTCATTTTTATGTAGCATTAGGCATATGCTTCCGCTATTTTCAAAAGTTCCAGTATAAAAGTTAGAAAACTATTTTTCGATAAATTTCTTAAACAGTTATCTTTTTTTTAGGTTTGGTAGAATGTTTTTCTCAGATCAGTAATTTTGTGTTTGATTTCGTTCCTCATATTACCTTTATTTTTTGCATTTACATATTTTTTTTTATCTGTAACTCAATTTGGAAATTTTAATCTGATAACTAATAATGAATAAACACAATTGCATGCTGCAAGTGAGAATCTTATTTTTTTTTTACTTACTGTTTAATGTATTTCTACCCTTTTTCTTTTGTTGTTTATAATGGAACAAATTTCCTTCTGTTTTAGAACACGTTTCAGCATATAACTCGAGAATTCATGGCGTTGGGAGTCAAGTTTTGATTTGGAAGAAAATGGCTGTCAAACCAAAATTAATTTTTGATTAAATGTCGTTTTTTTTGGTACCCTTTAACAGAAGGCAGCACAAAATGAAAACTTCAACTTGCCTAGGAAACGCCCTGTGTCGCCAAATTAGATACTTTTTGAACCACCAACGTATTCACCTAAATAAATTCATAAGACTCTAATTTAAGTGGTAAAATAACTATAATTCCTAGTTTATGTATAAAAAGTATTTAAATAAATGAAGCAGATGTGAGTTAGATATTATCCGAAGTCTAAAATAGTTGTATTCAATATCAAATCCACTAATAACAAGCAACATAGGTAGTCGGTGATAATCCTCTTTAAAAGGGGCTGCAATTCAACTTTACATTCTCACTCTTCCACGGATTGCCAACTGGAGCCCAAGTGTGTTAATTGTTCCCAACTTCATACTTCAAACTCAACAATATGCCCAAAATGGCAAATGGAGAAAAAGATCCAAGAAATAAAAACCATTCAGAATATTTCATATCCCGAAGCACGCAAATTAATAGTTCCACCACTTTCTCAGACTTACGCTCAAGCCGCTAAATCATCTATATCAACGTTCACCCAAACCGATCCTTCCGTTACAAAAGTGATATGCCCGCCTCTTCACCGTCTTAAGCCATTGTCTTCCCAATCCAAATCCACACCTTTGTCTTTTCCAACGTACACAGTAAATACATCATCGTCATCTTCTCAGGCAGATATTTTGCCTTCCATAGTTCCTATCAAAGCTACTAAATGTGTAAATGCTCCTAGTTTTAAGACAAAAACCAAAAAGAAAAATAAATTAAATAGCCCGTACCGAAACATTTCACATCCTACACAAAACAATAAACCGAAAATTGATATTAAATTAAATGCTTATAGACCCAAAAAAAGTACCCTACCACCTAATCTTGGAGATGACGATGATTGCATTTTATTAGATGTCGATGATTCCTGGCTCATGTATGCCATGAACCAAGTAGAACATACTAACTTGAAGCAAAAGAAAATTCGTATTAAATCTTAATTTATAGTGTTTTACATTTTTATCTCTTTTTAGTCTGATCTGATTACATTTTTATCCATTTTAAACAGCGATTTCCTCTCGTAATTATTAACATTGATTTTAATTTTCTACTAATTGGTCCCAATAGGATTTTAAATTTTGCCTAAGCTCTATGTTTTAAGTACTTTTTATGTATCACCTGGTTTGGCGCAGCATAGTCATATCTGGCTCTTGCGCCATAAAATTCTAAAGTCACTCACTCACTCACTCACTCACTCACTCAACTTTACATTCTACTACTTCCAAAAATCCAAACAAGCACTAATATAGACGATGAGGTTTGCGGTAGCTTTTTTTTTATATTATAGGAACAAATTTGGGGCGGCCGTGATAGCTCAGTGGTCATGACCGTGAACTCTCGACAAGTGGTTATCGTCCAGTCGTGGGTTCGAGCCTTGCTGCTTGGCGTGGTGTGGATGTTAGGAGAGGGGGGTGCCAGCTCAGGTGTCGTCCTCGTCACTTGACCGTGGTTCAAAATTACGAGGTCCGTCGCCAATAGCCCTCGTGTTGCTTCTAGTGCGACGTTAATATAAACTAAACTAAAAACTCGAGCCTTGCTGCCACTAGAAATACACCGTGTAATCGGCTGAATCACGTTAACTCCTCCCGCCGGAGGTGCCGGCTCAGGTGTCATCCTCATCACATGATCGAGGTTCATATTTTCGAGGTCCGTCCCCAATAAAGCCCTCGTGTTGCTTCTAGTGCGACGTTAATAAAAACTAACCAATGAATGAGATACAACTTCGGGAACAAACGTAGACTAGTTGGAAAAAGAATTTGACAGAAAAAAAATAATTATTCTCAGGGCTGCTAAAAATTAGAGCCAACTTCACAATTACTTTCCTTGATAATAATTTTTAATAATTAGATTTAGTGCTTTAAAATTAATTATAACAAAACAAAACAA
The DNA here is from genome assembly GCA_019974015.1 of Nephila pilipes. Lineage (NCBI taxonomy): Eukaryota > Metazoa > Arthropoda > Arachnida > Araneae > Nephilidae > Nephila > Nephila pilipes. The sequence continues at coordinate 74,348 of BMAW01014026.1, forward strand.
TCGCCTTTATATTTTATATGATTAAGGCTATATAAAAAAATTTTGAAAATTAGATTTATGACTTTCTAAATATTAAAAGAAAGGATGACATTTTAAAATGTCGATTGAAGCGTGTGAAGGATTCGCAACATTTTGCAATATTAATCAAAAATGTAAAATAGAACACATTATTTGAGGCGCGTTCGACAAGGAAAAATGAGCCTGCTTAACCCAAAATTTAAATAATCGTCCTTTTTTTTTTAAATTAAAAGCTATGAAAGTTGTATTATAACACTTAGATATGTGTGTATTTATTGCATCTGTTTATGCAAATAAAATTGAATTTATAACAGTAATTATGTAAGAAATTAAAAGTAAATATTTGTGTTACATTAGTAAGTTATGTATTCACATTTAGGTACATCTTGGATAAGATCTAATACATTTATATCTTTCAGAAATTGCAGAGTTCTTATAAACACATTTCCCACCCTAAATATAATTTCAAAATATGAATTTAAGTGTAAAAAGTCCTAAATTTTATATTCAAATTTCCCAAAATCTTTTTACAAATAGAAGTGCAATACTTAAATTTCGTGATACTTCATTAGGAAAAACAATATGTTCCTATATATAAAATAACTTAATATAATATGTAAATTAATCACTGGGGATAAAGAAGATTATGAAGAAAGTTTTCCGATATCCTAAAATGCCTTGTAATTACGATAAAGATGTTTTTTTTTTTGGTGGTGAGGCATGTTTGTTTACAATTTTAAACGCAAATTTTTCAATGTTCCACTTTTCGAATTCTTATAATAATACAACTACGAATTCCGCAAAGTACATTTATTTTAAGAAGTAAAATAAAAACATACTATTTGAAGCATTTTGAATTCATGAGTTACTTTAATTTCGGATGCATATTATTAGAAAGTTTTTGAAGATTATTGAGAAGTGATTAGCTTTTCCCATAATATTTATGTTAAACTTGACAGACATATTTTATCTCAAATATAAATGTTGTATGAAGTTACATTATGCTTCTTAAATTAATGTTTCCCTGCATGTCACTATCATGTATTTTTCAAAAAATTCAAACATAAAGTACATATATAATGAAATAAATAAAACTATAATAAAATTGCATTGTTCTTCATTGCTTTAAGGCTCCCGTCTAGTCGCCATTTTGATTTCGTGAACTTAATGTTAATCCTATGGAATTTCGATTTTAATTCTCACACCTTTATTATTTGATCTATTTGAATGCAATAAAGTGCATCTGAAAGAGCAACAAAAGTAATTCCACGAAAGCATTCATTATTTTTTGCTCTTTCAGATGCACTTTATTGCATTCAAATAGGTCGAAAAGTAAAGATGTGAAAATTAAAGTCGTAATTCCATAGGATTAACATTACGTCCGCGAAATCAAAATGGCGGGTAGACGGGAGCCTTAAGATTATGAGTCATGGCAGCAATAACTGCAACATTGAAAAATTATCCACCAATAACTCTTAGTTTTAATTTAGGGCTGCGGTAACCTAGTGGTCAAGGTCATGGATTAGCGGCCGGCGGTTTTCGACCAGTCGCGGGTTCGATCCTTGGCCGCCAAAGACCCGCCGTGCAGCCGGGGCTGATGCACGTTAACTCTGTTCGGGGCCCAAAGTGCTCCCGTTGGTGTGGTGTGGATGTTAGGAGAGGGGGTGATAGCTCAGGTGTCGTCCTCGTCACTTGACCGTGGTTCAAAATTACGAGGTCCGTTGCCAATAGCCCTCGTGTTGCTTCTAGTGCGACGTTAATAAAAACTAAACTAAACTTAGTTATAATTTTTCAGCAAAAAGAACGCATCGAAAATGTCATAAAAATTTCACAATTTATTTAGTTAAGCATAATGTTTAGTTTGTTACTACCATTAAGGTGTTTTAGATGAAATATGAAATGAAATTAAATAAGAGAACACGAGAAAGAAATCAAATTCAGGCAAATTCACGCCAATACAATGTAAAACTGTTCATTTAACAAAAGTGCCGCTAATGAAGCCAGTTAAAAAGAAAATAATTCAAAAGATAATGAAATAAAAGAGAATATTATAAAAAATACACTATTTTGAAGTTATTTTATAGATGTCTGTTAACAAATAAGTTGAAATAATCTATTAATCGATGTACATAAAATACTTAATGATTGATATGGATTTGATGATCTAAAGCAAATAATTTCGAAAGATAATCCACTGTAAAATCTTAAAGGAAAATTTTATTCTCATAGCCAATATTTGCATAGAGGCTTATCGTTTCAGAACAGATTTATTAAGCCCTAACAGGGGATATCTTCAGAATTAGGCTTAATATTAAAATCTAGTCCCTTAACTATTGGAAACCTATTGCATATCGTTTTATTCTGAATTTATTTTTAGGTAGTTGGAACTTAAGCTGATTGAATATCACAAATTTCAAGGAAATTAACTAGGTCTTTACAAAGCACCACATTGTGCAACAGTGAACCATATTTGCCTCAGCGTAAGGTGCATAAACTGCAAATTATCTTAAAAGTTTCCTCGGGTTTTAATGTAATCGGATTCATATCCTAATAGCTTTTTCTAAGATCGCTTAGCTGTATTATCGATCTTGTTTTAATTACCTTCTATAAATACACACTTTTCAGGATATTTATTTATGTGGGCAAAGATCTTCAATGAACTGGAAGATGTCAGTATTAAATCTATGGTAAATAACTTTCGTTGAAAACTCTGTGAGTAAATATATATTTTTTAAGAATTTGATTGCAATTTTTATGATTTGCTACGACTTCCAACCAGCCTGCGTCATACATTCAATATCGTGTAGTTAATTAAACATTCAATTGTACTAAATTAAAATAACTTTGATTCATATACGTTTAAGCATATTTGTAAATTTTATGTAATCCTACGCACATTAAATATGTAAGTAACAAATGAGAAAAAAATCGTACAAGAAATTATTGTTTTTAAAATACCAGTCTACATGATGTGATAAATAAAGGAATTGAAAAATACTCATATTTTTTAGCGAATAATATCGTGTTTAGAGCCAGAATGATTGGTGTCTTTTTACCTACGCTTGTGATAATAATTTTTACAAATCTTTTAGAAACTTAATTTGTATCTGGTTCATAATTCGATTTTAGAAACTTCTATTGACTATTTGTTATATTTATTAAGCTTTCCACACTAATGTGGTATAAACTGCGTGCTGAAGTAAGCACGTGAAATATTGTTTTTAATACATGTTTACAAACTAAAATTTACACACATTTTCCTCTTACATACTAGGAGAGTTTAAAAATAAGTACCGTTTCTAAATATGGCAGCTGCAGCGCTACTATTGCTATTCGAAGCAGATATACCTATATATGTACTCAGCGTCTGGGGGAATAGCCGAGCACCCTGCCCTGGGGATTATATCAGGGGACTTTAGGGACTTGCCTTCATTTGGTAAGTACGGGTATCATGACCCCGAGGTACCCTAGTGATCTCTTCTTTCCCATGGGGTTTAATGTCTTTGGTAAACGCGGGTGACGCACCCCCGGAATACCCTAACGGTCCTTCTCTATTTTCGTTCCTCCTTCTTGTCAACCAATATTCGTCCCTTTTTTTTCATGTCCAGAACACAGTTAAATCTTGTTTAGAGCAGCATATCCACATCTGGCCCTTGCGCCAATAACCTTTACATTCACCCACTCACAATCAAACATATTCCCCTCTAGCTATTAGGTAGTTGTATTCGTTTTTAATTAGTTCGAACTTGGCAGCGTTATTTTGCGCAAAGAGTCCGAGTACCATTGTCATCGGTAAAAAAGAATGAAGCAATGAAAGAACATCAAATTTTGTTTTAAATTGAGCTAACTGGAGAACAGAAACTTATAAAAGGGTTAAACCTGCTAATGGTGATGATGCAATGAGCCATTTCTGAGGCTTATATACAAGGCTGGAAAAGAATAGATTGAAAACAACGAGATATCAGTTCATCCATTTTCGAGTCGAAATGATGAAAATGCAGATCTTTTCCTACAGAATTCCATCGTTAAGATTTACTGCGACTTAAGCATTCAATAAAAATGTTTTATATCGATCCGTGAAACAAGTGCGGTGTGTAATTAGATATTAGGTGATTTGCTGGGCAATTGAAACTGGTTCATCTTGCATAATAATGCACCGTCTCACAAGTCATTCATTATCTGGAATATTTTGTCAAGGAGGCTGATTGAGTTCATTACCCACAGTATATAACTCACAAATTTCTTATTTCCCAAGATGAAATTGAAGATGCTAAGGTGGCAATACGAATCGGTAGAAGAGACTCAAGTGGTGGATTTCAATAGTGTTGGAAAGGAGGCCTTCTACAAGACGGTTATGGTCATAAACACTAGTTCCAAGTGTTATATTCAATAGAAATAAGACTGCATAAAAGATTAATAACAAATATATATATAATATCTGGGTTATATGATTGTTGTGCGATCAATCTTCGAATTTCTTGAGTACACTATATATAATGTAATTGGTAGAAATATAAAATTTTAACGATTTGTATTGTAATGCAGTTACACAATACTGTTAACTAATGATTACTTAGTCTTATTAAATGCATTTCCAGATTTACTAAACCAGTGAGGTGACTATCATGACTAGCTCATGCAAGTCATGAAAGGTGACTAAAAAGGACATCTAGAGTCTTTGGGTATAGCTCGGTATCGTGTCCCTGGGGATTATATCTGGGGACTTCAGAACGTGTCTTTTTTAGATGGATATGGTCGTCATGACCCTAGGCTCCCTTTTGATTTTTTTTCTTTCTCGTATGGTTTCCTGTCTTTGGTAAACACGGGTGATGCGCCCCAGGGATCCCCTAGCAATCTTTCTTTATTTCCGACCTACCTTCAGGGCCGCGGAAGCCTAGTGGTCAAGGTCGTGGACTAGCGGCCAGCGGTTTTCGTTCAGTCGCGGGTTCGATCCTTGGCCGCCAAAGACCCTCCGTGTAGCCGGGGCTGATGCACGTTAAATCTGTTCGGGGCCCAAAGTCCTCCCGTTAGCGTGGTGTGGATGTTAGGAGAGGGGGGTGCGAGCTCAGGTGTCATCCTCGTCACTTGACCGTGGTTCAAAATTGCGAGGTCCGTCGCCAATAGCCCTCGTGTTGCTTCTAGTGCGACGTTAATAAAAACTAAACTAAACTAAAACTAATCCGACCTACCTTCTTGTAAACAGTTTCATCTTTTTTTTTTCTTTTGAAATTTTTCTAACATCTTGACCACAGCTACATTTTGCTTGGTGCAGCATCATCACATCTGGCATTCGCGGTAATAAACTTCACTCTTTACTCACTCACTCACTCATTCATTCATTCACCCTCCAGACTAACTAATAATGAAGGGGGGAATAGAATACTTATACACTTAAACAGAAAATTACACATCAGTATTTCAGAGAGAGAGAAAGAATATATATTACTTTGAATTAAAATTACCAACTCTAAACCAGAAAAACTAAAAGATGTTGCTTAATTGCGTCAAACCTTAAACACTTAATTTAAAACTATCTACCGAAATACATCGTAATAAACTTTCGAAATGCTGTAATGTTCTCCAATATTTATTTAAATAAACTATACTATTCTAATATGGTGTGTGTCTAATTTCTTCACTTACGGTTACAATTAAAGTTACCAAAACCCCTCAACAAATGAAAGCTATGTTTAACCCATCTTAGCAATTAACGGAATGAATTTGTGTGAATTTCCCAATTAGTGCTAAAAAGTACGGAAAATTGTCTCAGTACTTGAAATCGTAGAGTTAATTAAATCGATATAAGCATTTCATCCAATCAGTGAGGACTTATTTCGAGTTGTAATTGATATAAATAATACACATGGGAGAGAACCTTGAAGTATCTACGCATCAATTCTGAATTATATTGCTAAGAGTGGATATTTGACAGAACTTCAAACTTGTGTATCAAGATATGACTATTATTGATTCTTATATTCGGAAGGGCTTATTGAGTTCATTATTTCAAGAACTGATGGATATATATAAGATGTTGTGTCATGAAATCCGATACCAATTTGGGATCCAGAACATATCTGAGAGCTATTTCAAGTACTCCGTTTGTAATTATAGCTGGAAAACTGCGTTAATTTTCACACGGAAATTTTACTTATTAGTGGATTAAAAAAGAATTTATACATAAGATTTTAGATAGAACAAAATGTAGCGATTAATAAGTTTATTTTTGGAATTCTGTCATTGTCAATAAAGCCATTTGTGTTATTTAAAAATGAATGTGTTTTTAAAAGCAGTTATGCCAAAGATTGTTGTATTAATATTTACTTAAAAAGTATTTTTTTTTTAATTTGGTGCAAGTTATCTGTTACCACATGACCCGTATGGTGACCGAGGACGACAGAAAAGTCCTACTGTAGCTCATGCATGTCGTAAGAGGTGACTACAATGGGTACCCAGGGTCTGGGGGTATAGCTGGGCACCCTGTCCCTAGGGATTATATCAGGGGACCTCAGGAACTTGCCTTCTTTAGGTAAGTATGGGCATCATGACCCTGAAGCACCCTAGTGATCTTTTTCTTTCCCATGGGGTTTACTGTCTTTGGTAAACACGGTGACGCACCCTAGCGATCCTTCTCTATTTTCGACCCTCCTTCTTGTCAACCAATATGTCTTTTCTTCAATTTCTTCACTTCTAGAACACAGGTACATATATCTTGTTTGGCGCAGCATAGCCATATCTGGCTCTTGCACCAATAAACTTAACATTCACTCACTCGATCTTATGAAGACCCCGAGGCACCCTAGTGATCTTTTTCTTTCCATTTGGGTTTACTTTTTTTGGGTAAACACGTATGACGCTCTTCCCTAGAGATCCATCTCTATTTTCGACCTTCTTCCTTGTCAATCAATTTTTTGGGTTTTTTTAATTTTTTTCAAATGTCTAGATCGCAGCTTTACTTTTGTTTGGTACAGACTGGCCATATCTGAATTTTGCGCCATAAAAAAAATACTATCAGATCTTTCTTGTCAAAAAATGTGTCTTTTTTCTAATATTCTGCCCTATCTGGCTCTTGTACCATTTAATTTCACTCATTACCATTTGCAATGCTTGTTCGGTTTTTAACATCACTCATTACCGTTTGCAATGCTTGTTCGGTTTTTAACATAATTGCACTTTGTAGTTAGAAAAATTAAAATTGTCCGCAACTACTATAAATCTACGAGAAAAAGTAATTCAAGCTATTGAAAGCAATTTTGTCAGGTCCATACAAAAAAAGAATTAGTCTTTGGGCAAGTTAGAAACGAAAGTGTATCCTTATTAAAAATGTTATATGATGCATTTTTGTGAGTTAATTAACGAACTTAAGTTTATTTTATTTCCCAGATAATTACAACCTTTCATCTGGAATTATATATAATGCAAAAAAACCCGGATAAATATTTTTTATTTTTATTTTTCGAACACTGCATAAGGTTCATATCCAAATCCTTATGCCTTTAAGAGAGAAAGAAAAAATAAAACTAATAGAGAAAAGCGAAATTAATAATAACGCTTTCTGAAACACGTCAATAAAGCTTATTAGACAAGCTACATTCATTGTTAAAAAAGGAATAATTCAGTAAGCAGACTATTACCTGCGATTAGGTATAAAGTAGAAAAGGCAAGATTTAATTAGAAGGATCTTGTTATTTCTGCTCGGAAATAATGGGCCATTTAACCAATTCTACCTTAGGAGCCGTGAACAAAAATTAAAAAACAAAAGAATTATTCCTTAATTCGATATAATTCTTCCTTCCTTATTTAGCCACTTTGCGTGATAATTCAGTTTCCTATTTTAGCAGCACATTCCGCCGATGACGTCAGACAGACGGCGTGTTGCCATTCCGGGAGGGAAAATTTTACCTGACAGGGGAGTATTCATAAATTGAGGGAGTAGTACTATATTTAGATTGTATATCGATTGATACAAGGCGAGAAATTGTGCGGCTCTGTGCTTTTTAAGTGCCCTCAAGGTAGCACAGTACTGATTTGGCTATTAGTACAAATTGTTCTTTTCGTGGTTATTTTATTAGAATTAAAATAATACTAAATTGCAATATTTTTGTCCTTTAGGAAACTAATAACTATAAAGTATAACTGTCTTTGGAATCACATTCGGGTATTGAGATATGTATGTTGTGTATTGGAATTATTTCTGTTTTAATAAAAACTCTTAATGCTCGAGATTGTTAATTACATATACCAACATATCAAGGGAGTGTGATTTAATGGATATAATACGTGCATATTAATAAAATTTTAAAACCATTACGAGTGATACAGGAATGAATGTTAAAAAAAACTTGCATGATAGTAAAGTCATAGTCCTTTATTAATGAATAGACTTTTATAATCTATCAGAGCAAAAATATTTCAAAACAGTCGCCTAAAATTAATGAAGGGCTCTCAGGATATGATGAACAATATGTCAATACTTATTTGCATCCGTTAATGATTTGCTTATGGAATATATTGTATAATCTTTGTTTTTATTTCCAAAGCATAAAATGTGTAGTACTTAGTCAAATCCCTTTTCTTTTTCAAACGTAGGACATTGATACTGTGGATTCCGTTTCATCCGAAAATCTCTGTTGGATAGCCGATGCATTTTAAATCTGGTTGAGATCTCAGGTCCTCATATTCGAGTGGTGTAAAAGTCAGCATATGTCTCATCCTCATCACTTGACCGAGATTCAAATTACGATGCCCGTCGCCAATAGCTATCCTAATGCTTCTCAGCACAATGTTACTAAACAAACAATATCAGATGGAGATAATTGTCTCTGAAATTACTTAAAGATGCTTCAAGGATCTTTTGCGTACTTTATTGTACAGAATGTAAACATCATTAACCTCCAACCCGTAAAAGGTCGTTTGGTGATGTTTTGTTCAAATTATTGGTATCTTCTCGCGAGAACCGTATGTCAATAGCCCTCGTTTTGATTCTTAGTGTGAAGTCAATAGACCCTATCAATCAATCCAAATCATATGTATCAAACCTTGAGATCCGCTGCTCTACTTGGCGGCTAATTTGGGAAAACGGTATTCGAACCCACGACTAGACAGAAACATCACCTATTGTTAATGAATATGACATATATTCAATAAAATTAATCAGCCTAAATGTTTCCAGATTCACCAATAAAATAAAAAATTTCTTCGTTGTCATACATATGGTAGCATATTTTAGTATACTAAGCATTCTTGTTTTTAGTATACTAAGCATAAACATATTTTCATGTATCAATTATGCCCCATAATTCGCCTTCCAATAGTTTTCCTAGATCGAAATTTAACGCTATGCGTTAAAGTACAGTTAGTATATTTATAAAATATTTCGCAATGCTAAGGAAGCCGTATGGAAAAGAGAAATATTTCTGATCACCATATGAATTTATTTTAATATTGGGGTTTTTTAAATCTGAAAAGTATTAAGAGCATAGATCTTGCCACGTGATACTAGGCAAAAAGCATTTATTAAACCGTTAATGTGGACATATTATCCGATAGATCATGTTCGCGAGCTTCTTTACTGGCTATGTGCAAATCTCTATTCACGTTTTTGATTCTTAATTGTGCAAAATTTACTTCCTGTTGAATTATGAGTGTCTCTACATAATAAGAAAAAGTTAGCTAAAACATACACATGCAATGTATATGTTGAAGCTTAGCTTCAACATACAAGTGCAATGTCAAAGTTAGGACAGTGAGGAACCACCTCAAATGTCATCCTTAAACATGACAGTGGAACTAAATCAGACTAGCTTAGTGTTTCTGTAAGTTTTATGTGAATTTAAAAGAATGAAAATATTTTATGTTAGACGTGAGATGAAAGATTTACCTTAACCCCGATTTTAATAATTACGAGTTTAATGCTTTTGATAATGTGAATAAAACTACGAATTATATATATATATATATATATATTGGGCATCTTGTGTCTTTTTATTTTCTGGATTTCAGAATCTTTTGCAATTTACAACATTTATTGTCCATTTTTTAGAATATATTTTGTTGATAGGCATAGTAAGGACTTTAATTCTAGATTAACCTAACTTAATAATCTAAAGCCAGTTACAAAATCAAACATATTTAAAATAATTCTGTCTCTAATAAAAACTTTTGGTATCTTAACTTTTTTCAATATATATATATAATTACGAGTTTAATGCTTTTACGAGTTTAATGCTTACGAGTTTAATGCATTTACACAGCTTACATTTTTACTCACTCTCTGGACCGTTATACTCCTTTACCATACAACTTATTACCAACCAATTGTTTGCATCCTTTTACATTTTATTACCAATCAAACAATGATTTAAATCTTTTTTCAATTTATATAGTGATGATGTGTTATATTTTTTTCATTTTGAGTATGTGATATACATCTTGAAGCTTAAAGAAAATTCCGTCTTACTACTCACATATTTGAATCTTCATTTCTTTGAATTTTGTAAGTAATTTTTATATTTTGATCTGTTGGTAATTTTTAGAATGATAGATTTTTTTTTGTAAATTTTATCGTTGAAATTTTTTGCATTTTTTAATCATTGAACTCTTTTGTAATTTGGATTTCCCAATTCAGCCTACCAGGAATTATAGATTTTATTTTTGTAGATTTTATCGCTGAATTTGTTTGCATCTTTTAATCATGAACTCTTTTGCAATTTGGATTTCCTAATTCAGCCTACCAAGTCGCAAAGGGGAAAGGTTGGTACCATTAAACTAGTTTAACCCCGCTTAATCGGTCCTCAGCCCGATATTGCTTTTTGACTTGCTGGGTTCCATATTTTCATTTATTTTTCTTTCATTAATACATTTCTTTCTGGATTTTTGTCTTTTTAAATATTTTAAATTATTCTTTCATAAATTTTCAGTATATATATATATATATATATATATATATATATATATATATATATATATATATATATATATATATTAATTCCTAATTCATAAGATATTTTTAAGTTGTAGGTAAAGGGTATAATTCCTAGATTTTTGAAGCTGTATTTAAATTTCTGTATTTGTTAATGATTAAGGCGTTAAATGAAAAAAGTAATTTATTTCCTTTGAAAGAAAAAAAAAACTATTAAAATTCTCTTTAGTCCAAGTGTTTCAATTCTTCTGAAAGATTAATATGAAGCAACATCCTAAATAATTTATTATAGATATATAAAATCAATTATAACACTTAAAATTCCATCAACAATAATCAACTTGATAGGAAAAAAAAAAGGTTTTATTTATTTATTTACTTTTAAAATTCTGTTGTGAAGAAATAAGAATCTATAAACTTCGTGACTTGGGAACTTTATAAGGATAATGTGATTTTTTAGAAATAAAAATGAGAAAAGTTTGAACATACTTGCGAAGACACTTTTAAATAAAAAGAAAAAGAAACTTAAAAGTGAGAGAGAGAGAGTGCGTGTGAAACTCCAAAGCTAATCGCTTTTCTGTCTGGTCTGACTTTTTCATTTTCCCTTTCAGAACATTTATTTCTCGTCAAGACGCTTTTACAAAAAATTGAGATGATCCGAGTTTCAGGTAAAAAGTTATGTCGCACAGGAAATAACTGGTGGTTTTGGTTACAAAAAATATATAAGCCAAAGGAATTTTATAAAAAAAATAAGTAAACAACAATAAAAATATAAATTTTTCTTAACAAGACTGCACAAATAGTTTTCTCTAGCTGACAGAAATTTCTTCAGCTTTTCAGAATAAGTTATTTTGAAAGAAATGGAAATTTTTACTATTAAACTATTCCTTTTAATTCTAAAGACATTTCAAGAAGAGGGTTTTAAGTGTTAAACGAACATCTCAAACATTTAACGATTTAATGTGCTCTATATAGAACTTCAAAGCCATTTAAATTGGTCTATAGTTAATTATTTTCCAAATTTATAGTAAAACAATCCAGAAATAAAATATAATTTATTAACATGGATTATTAAAAACAGTTACGAAATAAAAGTTAAATGTAAAGTTATATAATATTTAGTTATTCGAAATTTCTGTCGTAAATGCTGTACATAGTGAATAATTAAATGGTGTGCCTAGCCCAAAGGGGCCTTGATCTCCAATCTGAGTTTAACCTGATAAAGTTTATTTGTCCATGATAATAAAATATGAAATTTAAAATTAGAAATGTTAAAGAGAATTAGTAGTTGCTATGAAAAGATTTAGAAAAACTTTAAGATGATGAAGTTAAATTTATTGATAGCATCCCAAATTGTGTACAATAACTTCTAGTAATTTAAAAAATTCAGAAATTTTAAATAACGATCCCAGAACCAAAAAAATGAAAGGTTGTGTGCATTAGAAATTTTAATTTTTCCTCCGATAAAAAAAATAGGAAAAGTTCAATCAATTTAAAAAGTCGTGTCTTATAAATGAAAACATATAAAGAAAAATCTTATTTAATTTTAAGCTAAAAGCATTAGAAGCGAATATTAATTTTAAAAAAGACTTTGTGAGTGTATTGAAAAAATTTAAGGGTTTTGCAAGTTAATCATTTACTCAAAATAATCTGAAATATAAACTTCTAATAAATTATTCAGATATCTCTGGACCTGATGATTGAATTAGATTGAAATTTGGAATATAAATTATTAGGACCATTAACTACAGTCTGCAAATTTCGTTAATGTGTCAATTATAAAAAGTTATAAACACATTCATGTAGTTAATCAAAATCCCTATGAATCCATAACTTTAATACACATTATCCTCTTACTATAACCGATAAAAAAAAAGCTAAGAATTTCATTAAAACTTTACTTTTTTTTTTCTGTTTGAAAGCTGGTAATATTGATTTTAGTAAGGAAATTAAACTGTAACCGGTGATAGAAGACACGATTTTCATAAAAGCTTCACTTTTCCTGTTTCAAAGCAGGTATATCGATTTTTAGTAAACTAATATAAAACTGAAAATTTAAGAGATAATATCTCAGATCAATTATCTGATTAATTTATCTTAACTGAAACCTTTATAAAATTACGTTTTGCACTTAGTATTTCTTTTCAAACTATTCCATCACTAGAAATGTAACTATATATATTTGTGGGCGAGGTCGCTCCCGGGATACCCTAGTAATCCTTCTCTATTTTCGACACTCCTTTTTGTCAAGCCCTTTTTATCTTTTTTTCAACTTCACGACTAGTCCACAGTTTAATCTTGATTGGCTCTGCATAGCCATGTCTGGCTCTTGCGCCAATGAATTTTACATTCACTCACTCACTCACGTGGGAGAAGTCGTTGAATAGTCATATAATGAAATTGCTATATATGAACTTCAAATTATTCATAAGAACCAAGAAAAAGTTTGATGTAAATTATTAAGTTTTAACAGTTAATTTAAGATCTTAAAGAACCCATTTATATTCAATAATATTTATTTATGTGCAAAATTATTCTGTTTTTAAACGATACTTGAAAATACAGTAGTGATCAAATGGATAAAAATATTTAGAATAAGAGCTACAATATCCCTCACATTATTTTCGGGACTAATATTTGTGATATCTAAATATTTTTATTCTCCTTTTCTTTGCTTAAATTTTACCACGGTAGCCTAGTGGTCATGGTCGCTTACTCGGCACTGCATTGTTATCGTCGAGTCAAGTATTCAAGCCCTGATACTACTAAAGACCCGCCGTGTAGCGCAGTTGATTCACGTTAAATATAGTCGACATCCCAAGTCATACCGTGGTGTGGAAGTTTGGGGAGTTAGTTGCTAGCGCAGGCGTCGTCCTCGATCGAGGTTCAAGACCCGTGTAGTGACCGGGAACGACAGAATAGTCCCACTGTAGCTCATGTATGTCGTAAGAGGCGACTAAAATGGGTACCCAGCGTCTAGGGGTATAATCGGACACCCTGCCCCTGGGGATTATATCAGGGGAATTCGGGGATTTGCCTTCTTTAGGTAAGTACAGGTATCATGACCTAGAGATCTTTTTCTTTCCTACAGGGTTTACTGTCTTTGGTAAATACGGGGGACGTGCCTCCCTGTAACCCTAGCGATCCTTCTCTATTTTCGATCCTTCTTTTTGTCAACCAATTTTTGTCTTTTCTTCAATTTCTTCACGTCTAGATCACAGTTAAGTCTCGTTTGAAACAGCATAGCCATATCTGGCTCTTCCGCCAATAAACTTTACAATCACTTGCTCACTCACGACCGAGGTTCAAATTCACGAGTAGCTTCTCAGTGTCCGTTAATAAACACTGACAATTCTTTGCTTAAATAAAGGCTGCTAAGGACCCACCGTATAGCCCGGGCTGATGCACGTTATATCTGTCGGGGACCAAAGTCCAAACGTTGGCGGGGTATGGAAGTTAAGAGAGGGGGTACCAGCTCAGGTGTCGTCCTCGTCACTTGACTGAGGTTCATATTTGCGTGCCCTGTTGCCAATAGCCCTAGTATTGCTTCTAGCGTGATGTTAATGAAAACTAAACTAAAAAACTTGCTTAAATAAAGATTCTTTGATTATTAGTGAAATTTGTTTTATCTAGATGGAAAAATATTAATTATTTCTGGGAAAAAACTTTTGTTTAAAGAGAGGGACTAGATAATTCGTAATTCTTTATGAATCGGTAAATCCCCAAATATTTTCCTTTTATTATTGATATCCCTTAATATTTGATTTATTATTAAATTTTTGCAATAATGTTCATGATATACAATTTTTATTTTAATAACATAAATTAAAATTTAGTTATTTTCAATCTAAGTAGTTCGTTTCTGTTCTCCGTATAAATATCTACCAGTTATTCGTTTCGCTGAAAGCAGGAATTAAAGAATATTCGGAAATATATGTCGGAAAGAAAGATTTTGAAGTAAATATATATAAAGAAAACATTTCGTATACATAGGAATTCCCTTTTGTGACACTAAAATTATTTTCAAACTTTCCTTTAATGTAGTTTTTAAAATAATTTGCCCATAGAACATTTCTACATGGATGAAAAAGTCAGAAACGCGTCTAAAGAATTTCTCGATTTCTCTAACCCACACCTATGCGTATCACACACTTTATCGATTATTAATAACAGAATGTCTCTTCACCTTTTTCAAGAATTTCAAATTCGGGCTCTACCTTTCGAAATGTATTTATTGAAATCAGGAAGAAGTCTTTGGCAATTCGAAAGAGACTTTTTTTTTTATCGGATTTCGAATTGAAATGGCGAACTTTTGATCAGCTATCGACTTTGACTAAGTTGTGAGGGCTTGAATGTCAAGTATCGGCAGTACTGGAAAGTCCTTTCTCGAATGATTATAGGAAACTGTCTTGCATGTCGATAAATATGTACAGTAGACGTTTTGAAACAGAGAGATATCTACATCTAATCAAGATTTCGGTGCTGTGAATAGATAGGAAGTAAGAACTTTTTGGCGCACTTTCTACCAATTTTTCAGACTTCATTCAGTGGAAAAGAACGGTTTCTTTATATTTCGTTTGAGGACGCTGTAGTCTAGTGGTTATGATCACGAACTCGCGGCTGGCGGTGTTTTTGTCGTGTCATGGGTGTGAGCCCTTGTGCCATTAAAGACCCGCCGTGTAGGGGGTTGATGCACGTCTAGTTTGTGGAGGCTCCAATTGGTGGGGAAGTGTGGAGAGACAGGTTCCAGCTTTGGTGTCGAATTCCTCATTTGATCGAGGTTCAAAATTATGAAGTCCGTTGCTAAAATCCCTCGTATTGATTATAAATTCAACCTTTATAAATAATTAATCAATCAACATAATTTCTTACGCTGACTGCATTGATAAATAAGTATAGTTTGATCAATGGAACACGAAGTACAAAAAAAAGTTCGAATCTAACAAACATAATTAATTAAGATCGAATTAATTAGTTTATTAATCGAAGTGAGCCTTATATGGAATTTCATTTGCAGTATAATAAAGTTTTAATTACACTTACTTCATAATGAATAAATTTTTTCAATTTTTTTTATATAATGATAAATCATAATATTTGAATTTTCACAACATTTAACAAAATATGTATTATGGTAATCTAAAGAAATTCAATTAAATCCTAATTTCTTCAGTTAATATAAGAAGTGTTAATGTAAATCTCAAAAAGGCCATCGATAATATAAAACTCGAAGATAAGTATATTTTTTTCTTAAGTTTCAAATCTAAACAACATTCAAGCTGAATTTTCTTATGAATAAAAATGAATTAAATTAAATAATTATCGGATAATAAAATATATATACATTATGAAAAGTTCCATTAAATCGCTGGTAAACATTTTATTCCCACCTTTGTATTCTAGAATTAAACACAAGGAAATATAAGAAGTATAATTTTGTTTCATACAATTAATCAGAGCGCATGTGGTATATAATTTTAACCTTTTACTACTACCAGACAACTAAGTCCATAAAAATAATGTTTAATTCGGAAGAATTTCTACTCACCTTCGCATACCTAAATTACGGTCATTGAAATGCAAGCAAGTGTATCGAAAATAATTAAAAAGGGACCGAGGTTACCTAGTGGCCATAGTCACGATCCCGCTAACGGAGTTGTTTCGTCAAGTCGTGGATTCGAGTCCTGATGGCATGAAAGACTGTAGCTGGACTGATGCATGTTAAATCTGTCAAGCTCCAAGTCCTCCTGTTGGTGGTGTTGGAGAGGGAGGTGTCTGCTCAGATGTCCTCATCATCACTTTCCGAAATTCAAACGGGCCACGGTAGCCTAGTGGTCATGGTTTCGGATTCGTGACTGGTGGTTTTCGTTCAGTCGAGGGTTCGATCTTTGGCTACCAAAGATCCGCCGTGTAGTTGGGGCTAATGCACGTTAAATCTCTAGGGGCCCAAAGTCCTCCCGTTGACGTGGTGTGGATGTTAGGAGAGGGGGGTACCAGCTCAGGTGTCGTCCTCATCACTTGACCGTGGTTAAAAATTACGTAGTCCGTCGCCTATAGCCCTCGTGTTGCTTCTAGTGTGACGTTAATAAAAACTAATCTAAACTAAACTCAAACTTGCGAGGTCCGACATCAAATACACTCGTGTTGCTTCCAAGTGCAACTTAATAAACACAATCACCGAACCATAATACAAATGTGGTGACTGGGTGTGAAATAATTGTCCTTCTGTAGCTCATGCATATCGTGATAGGTGACTAAAATGAATACCCTGTGTCTTGGGTATAACAGGGGCTGGCCTTCTTTAGGTAGGCACCCTAGTGATCTTTTTCTTTCCCAAGGACCTTACTGTGTTCGGTAAACATGGGTAACGCATCTCCGGGGGAGCGTAGCGATCATTTTCTATTTTTGACCCTCTTTTTAGTGAACAATTTTTTTTTATCTTTTTACTATTTTTTTCACGCGTTA
This sequence comes from Nephila pilipes, assembly GCA_019974015.1. Classification (NCBI taxonomy): domain Eukaryota; kingdom Metazoa; phylum Arthropoda; class Arachnida; order Araneae; family Nephilidae; genus Nephila; species Nephila pilipes. The sequence continues at coordinate 91,752 of BMAW01014026.1, forward strand.
TATCTTAGCTTTACACATTTCTAGCCTTGCGCTCATTCACTCACTCTGTTTGGCACAGTATGATCACATCTAGCTTTTGCGTCATGAAAAATACTATCGCTCACTCCCTCTCTAACCCAAGAGATGTAGAAAAATTATATCTAAATGAAAGATTCTAATTAGTAATTGATTTTTTCTTGCATTTTTTTAAAGCTTTCTTTTTTACATTTTATTTTAGTGGTTCATCGGCAGGTTTTAACCTCTTTAACAAATATTTGCTATATCGGATGAAGGTAAAAGCTGGTTGCGGCCATGCGAAGGTGGTTCGAAAAGAACCCATTTTAGTAATGAGAAATACTGTATTAAGAATGGGAAAGGCTTTCTCACTGCTATGCTGATTTGTGATCATTTTTACTTTTCTAAACTATTCGTGAGTATGATGTGCTTCGCATCACAAAAACTAACGTCGTATCTTTCCCTGCCAATGAGACCGCCTTCGTATTCTTTGAAGCAGATTCATCGGAAGCAACTAAATTTTTATGATTGTTGCTCAGGTTTCTGGTATGTAATCGAGAAATTTAGGTCTCATACACTGGAACATCTCGACGCAGAAGCAATTAAGTTCTTATATCGCAACCATTTGTTACAGAATAAAAAGTTTTTTATGAATAAGCGCCATATTTGATTCGGAGCTGTTTAACAAATGGCGACATGTAATGGTAATATCAACTTGCCTTCGCGACTTCATCTTTCTTCTACTTTGAGCTTCTCTCATATGTTTTCCTGTGCGGAGGGGTTTTGTTTAATTTAAATAAATATAATAATCACTCGTTGGAAGGTAATAATTATTCCATATGCTTAACATTCTAAAGCTTCTTAATATTTGTTTTTGAGATCATCGCTAATAAGCAAAACAGTCCCGATGTTAAATTCTAAGCACGCACAAAAAATGTTATCGGATAAAGAGGAAGCACGTGATTATACTTTTTAATTGTTTAAATTGCTTCAATTTTGTTAATGCCCTCAAGGTCTTAGCTATTTCAGGCGTGTACAGGTATCATGACCCCGAAGCACCTTAGTGATCTTTTTCTTCCCCATTATTGTCTCTAGTAAACACGGGTTACACACCACCGGGAAACCTTGGCGATTCTTCTCTATTTCCAATCTTTCTTCTTTCAAACGTTTCCCCCTTTTTCCTTCAATCTTTCTTACGTTTTGATTAGTTACACACGGTGTGGCGCAGTATAATAATATCTGGCTCTTGCGCCATTAAACTTCAGCAACACTCACTTAATTTTGGTAATGACCTCATTTTACATACAACTTGCAAAACTTTTAGTCTTGGTTAGAATAATAATAGCGTTGATATTTTATCCACACTAGCTTGAGGTTGAGCTAGTTTAATCACAAAAACTGGTGATACGAGCGGGTACACCAACGTCCGTTGATTCAAGCAGATTCTTCTAAACAGTCCGTCAGCTACCGATGTAGGTTTACACACGCTAAGGCTCCCGTCTACCAGTCATTTTAATTTCGTCAGCTTAGTGCTAATCGTAAGGAATTTCGACTTCCGTTCTCAAATTCTTACTATTTGATCTATTTGAATGCAATAAGTGCACCTGAAAGAACAAAAAAATAACGAAGACTTCTGCAGAATTACTTTTTTCTTTCAATTTTTAAAAATAATTTTAATCCCATTTTAAGGATTCATTCATGAATTTTCCGGTATATAGAAAATGTTTTAAAATATTTTTATAAATAGGAGGTAAAAGTTAATTCCACAGATGCTTTCATTAGTTTTTGCTCTTTCAGATGCACTTTATTGCATTCAAATAGAACAAATAATAAAGTATAGAGAATGGTAGTCGAAATTCCATAGGATTAACATTACGTCCACGAAATCAAAATGGCCGGTAGACGGGAGCCTTAACTACATCTATTTGCCCCACTATCACTATCATTTCGCCTCTAACTTCCAATTTTTTTTTTAAATTCAACTTCTCACTTTGTTTATATAAACTCTTCTATTCAATTCATTATATGACCCGCGAGGTGACGGCAAAGGCAGAATAGTCCCACTGTAGCTCAAGCATGTCGTAAGAGGCGACTAAAAGGGATACCCTAGCGTCTGGGAGTATAACCGGACACTCTGGCCCAGGGGGTGCCTAAGGGGGGGACCTAAGGGATTTACCTCCTTCTGGTAAGTACGGGCATCATGACCCAGAGGCACCATAGTGATCTTTTTCTTTCCCATGGCGTTTACTGTCTTTGGTAAACACAGGGGACGCGCCCCTGGTTTACCCTAGCGATCCTTCTCTATTTTCGACCCTCCTTGCCAACAAATTTGTCTTTTCTTCCTTTTTTTCACGTCTAGACCACAGTTAAATCTTTTTTGGCGCAATATAGCCATATCTGGCTCTCAGCACCAATAAACATTACTTCCTCACTTGATCCTTCTTGTCAACCAATCCATTACCATTGTTTTAACGTCTTGATCATAGATTAACCTTGTTTGGCGCAGTATGGCCACATTTGGCTCTTGTACCAATAAACTTCACTATCACTCACATGTCTTTAGCTCGTCTAATTTGCGTCGACCATGTTTCAACTGGTTGGTTCGAGGTTTTTTTTTATGCAATTCAATTTGTAATATGTCTCTAAGGTTAGGTAACAAAAAATTACGAATATATCACAAAGTTACAAATATTACGTCCAAAAATTCAAGATATTTGGTAGACGAGAGCCTGAGTCATGAAAATTTTGTTTCAGAATGTTCATTAAATACAGATTAACCCATCATTAAATTGACTATATTCAGATACGAATTATAAAAATCTAAATGTACAAAATATCGGAAAGTGAGAATTATTTAAAGTAAGGATATTGATATCTATTTTAAGTGCCAAGCTCAATCATATAGTCTGAAACCTACTAGAACATTTATCCTATCTCACGCTATACAGAAAAGTCGATTTATTGATTCTGCTTTTCATGGTGCATAAGCAAGTTCAGACTGCCGTATCATAAGCGTTAAGAAACGATTAATCTTGTTTGTAGGATAATATACTTCGTAAGACCCTAAATCGATCATATATCAAAAAGATTACTCTCTAAGAGAAGTTTATGAAAGGAGAGAAATTCAATCTTTCTATAAATAATATTCTATATATAACACAGAGAAGCTTACAATGTTTTCTTTTGAAAATCGAAATTTTATTTTATTTAAGAAAACTATCTATTTTTTTTTTAAAATATTCATTGGAGGAAATAATATTTATTTGAATTATTTGTGTGTTAAAAACTTTCATTATTTAAGAACCATCCTGTTCAATTAACTAAAAATTAAACGTTTTCTTTTTATGCCTTTAAGTGAAAATTTCATATATTTTGTGTGTATAAATTATTCGATTATATTGTGTAAACGACAGCGTATAACGATGGATGATGTTGCAGTCTTTCACCATTTATTGAGTGAAACATTTCAAAGAAAATTGCGTTGAAAGCTATTACTTCTTCTGTCCGAATATTTTACTTTTATGCATATTTTCAATATGTAATAATCTTTCTATTGTTTAATTATCATGAGCTTAGATATTGTTTATTTCCCTGAAAACAAAACTATAATTTTTGAGACTTTTTTTTTACGCTAAGTTAGGCTGACCGGACAATTTAGTGATCCTTTAGTCGCTCAATCGATAAATCGCCAAATGTAGTACGCTTTCTGTAGTTTATATATATCTTTAGTTGATAAACCAAGCTTACGAGGAAAATAATTCTAAATGATGTGATAATGTTTTTCTGTGAATATGAGTTTAATTTTCGAAAGTGTTTATATTTCTGGTTTATTGAATCAATGGCAAATGATAAATCAGATATTGGCGAAATTTGCTCCCGGTTAAAGGACAAATATTAAAACACATAGCAAAATTATTGATAGAATGTCTTAGGTAATGCACAAGTATGTTAAAATAACAAATGAAAGATGAATGTTACTTTTTTTAAAACGTTTTTATGTATTTCACTTGGTGTGCGTGTGTCATCAAATTTTCGATCGTTAATTTAACCAACTTCTCATTAAGCTAGAGCTCTGAAACTTTGTAATCGCTCTTACTCGCCTAACAATGCAATATTTAGACATTTGCGACAAGTTTTAAGTAATGTTTTCTTTAATAAGGCAGTTTAGCCCACCCACTTGGCGCGGTTTCAAAAATTGGCACCAAACTTGGCGATTCTTTTTGGCTGAACGTTAAGTCCGTAAAACGGACTAGGGTAGCCACATTTGGCAAAATACTGTCAAATAATTCTTGTCGTTAAGGCTGGTTGGGTTAAACTGCATTCCAATAATTTAATTTACCGGATGAATTAATTAATTTTAGTTAGTTTTAACGTTTTTTTTATGTATTTCACTTGGTGTGTGTATCAGTGTGTCATCAAATTTTCTATCATTAATTTATCCAACTTCCCATCAAACTAGAGCTCTGAAATTTTGGGAAGCGTTCTTACTTGCTTAACAATGCAATATTTAGATGTTTGCGATCAGTTTTAAATAAAATTTCAATAATTTTTTAATAACCTTTGCCACCATATAAAAACGTTGGGTTTCATCTCGAATTATTACACTTTTTGGCAAACATTTTCAAGAGCAGAGAGAAATATAAGACTGAATAAAATCTAATAGTGTATACAAGACAATAATTGAATGATAACAGTATTATAGCTTCAAATACGGTTGCCACAGTTACGCCTTTCTTCTTTGGCTTCCAGATAATTATTTTGCAATGAGTTGATTGCAAAACATTTCATCCGCGTTATATCTGCTTGGCAACACTTTCGCCCTCCAGGCTCGAAAGTTACAGGATTTTTTTTTTCAATTCGGCTTTACACGGGATTTGAATTTTGAAGAAGGAAAAAAAATCACATTTTCGTCTTATACACTTGTCATTTTATATTTGGATATATATGATAAGTATAGAATTTATCTATTGTGGCTTAAGTCAAACTAAATGAGTGTAATAAACATTAAATCAAAAATCAAAATTTGATACTGGTCAAAATTTGAAAATCAAAATTTGAACATCGTCTTGATAGCGTACCTGACTGGTATGTTGGTTTTTCAAGGCTGAATTCTAACGAAAATCACTATGTGGAATAACGAGGATTACTAAATGCTAACTTTAATCGACTTAAATATCCTAACGTGGTATGATATGATATAAAGCTAAAGATAAATAAACTAAAGAAAGTATACTACATTTGGCGATTTATCGATTGCATGGCTAACGGAAATGTAGTTTTTTTTTTTTTTTTTTTTTTGCGGATCCGTTAATTGGCCCGTTTGCATAATTTAGTGTCAAAAAAATTCCAAAATTATTGTCTTATACATACGTAGATATACTATATCTATGAAAGGTAAGCTCATGAGTATTAAACAATAAAAAAGATTGTCATATTGAAAATAGGCTTAAATGTGAATTATTTGGACACAAGGAAGTAATAGCTTTCAACGCACTGTTTTTTAAATGTTTCACTCAAATAATGAGTGAAATACTTGCAGAAGATTATGAAACATCATAACACTCCAGTTTTAGGACATATTTTCTATCATTCAATCGAAGTCATAGATCAGAAAAATAAAATAGTTAACTCTGTCTAGATTGTATGTTTTTTAATAAGAGGGATTGCTCTCAATCAATTTACTTTCTTTATCCACGAAATCTAACAAGTTTTGTAAGCTATCGAAGAACTCGCTTTACATCACAATGAAGAGTACATATCCTGTAATTGCTCCGACAACATTGATCCCTAATCTCACTTAATCCACGCCAGAATACTTTCACGCACATCACACAAAACACTCTTCTTATTATTATAACTTTAATTATCTTTAATTCAATTCTCTGTCACTTTTATACGACCTGATTATATCTATTTACTTCACTTCAAAAGTTTATTTAATTTGCCTCATGGTCTATTTGATATGAAGAAGTTAGAGAGTTAAGTATAAAATCAGAAAGAAGGCCCTGATACTAAGCGAAGGGAAAATGAATAAATAAATGCAAAAATTGAAAAATGTTCTTGTTAACTCATACTTCGTTGCAATCAATCTTGAATGCATAGTGAACGAGAATGATAATGTATGAAAAATATGGTAATTGGAAAAATAATAATGAGGGCATCAAGCAGTTTTAAATGTGAGGAAACTGATTCCCATCAGGCCACTGTCGATATAGTGCTATGTGGCCTGCAAGGACGATGACTCAGCAGCCTTCATATACATTCATTCTTCGATTGCCGGTGACCCTCCACATCGAATCCTCGAAATATGGAAATACACTCAGTGCTCCAACAGTATTATTAAATGTTAACGAATCTCAGAAAAGCAATGAAATCGAAACGTACCGATAGGCTTCCTCAAAGTATCATCATGCTTCCTTACAACGCTGGGGGGCCGCGGTAGCCTAGTGGTCAAGGTCGTGGACTAGCGGCCGGCGGTTTTCGTTCAGTCGTGGGTTCGATCCTTGGCCGCCAAAGACCCGCCGTGTAGCCGGGGCTGATGCACGTTAAATCTGTTCGGGGCCCAAAGTCCTCCCGTTGGCGTGGTGTGGATGTTAGGAGAGGGGGGTGCCAGTTCAGGTGTCGTCCTCGTCACTTGACCGTGGTTCAAAATTACGAGGTCCGTCGCCAATAGCCCTCGTGTTGCTTCTAGTGCGACGTTAATAAAAAACTAAACTAAACTAAACCTTACAACGCTGGAACATACACACAGCTAACACAGCAAATGAACTTTCGCAGATGTTCAGTTGGGAATTCCTGAACCATTCATTTTATTTTCTCGTAGACCTTGAGTATCCACATATAGCTTCCATATATTTGGAAAACTCAAAACTGCAACGGGAGGAAACCATTTTGGAAATGGACGATTGAGTCAAAAAGAGTGCATTCATAATTGGTTCAAACAGCATTTAAGAAACTTTAGTGAGCAACTGGGAATAATATGGGATAAATGCTTATGGGATTTCGGATAATACTTATACTTGATACAAATTCTGAAAATTATCCTCTGCTTCGTTATCCTTTTTGGAATTTCATACTTTTTTTGCGTGGCCGTAATAGCCTAGTGGTTAAGGCATCGGGTTCGCGGCCGGTGGTTTTCGTTGAGTCGTGTGATAGAACCTTGATGTCACTAGCCGGACCTGTTGCACGTTAAATCTGTTGGGGCCCAAAGTCCTCCCGTTGGTATGGTAGGAATGTTATTAGAGGAAGGGGCCAGCTCAGGTATCGTCCTCGTCACTTAACCGAGGCTCAAAATTACGAGGTCTGTTGTCAATAGCCTTTGTGTTGCTTCATGTATGACGTTTATGAAGCCAAACCAAACAATCATACTTTATTGAAGGGACTGTCTCTTATTTATTTATTTTTAAATTTAATATTTTGTTTATCATGTTTAATACTATCAACTTCTGCTGATGGAAGATAATTATTACTATTTTAAATATTCGAAACAAGACATGCAATAAAATTTAGATTTCGGTTTGTGAAAGCTTACCGAAATTTGTCTCTGTCTTTTTCAATTTGTCTCTGTCTTTTTCAATTTGTCTCTGTCTTTTTCAATTTGTCTCTGGTCTCTGACATGTAATTGATAACTGAATCTTAACGAAAGCGTTTATATCCTTTTTGGAATTGCACATCATACAATCATGAGCTCAATAAAACTGTTTAGAATGAGTTTTATTGCATGTGTTGCGGCCGTGGGAGCCTATTGGGTCATAGTCGCGATATTGCGGTCAACACTGTTTCTTTAGAATCGTAGTTTCATGTCTTGATGTTATTAAAAATCCGTCGTGAGCAGTTTAATGTTAATCTGATGAGGCTCATAGTCATCCCTATGGTGTTGCGTGGAAGGTTTGAGATGGAAGTGCCAGTTCAGTTCTTGTCCTCGTCACTTGACTGAGGCTCAAAATTTTAAGGTATTGTGTTGCTTCGAAGTGAAACATTAATAATCAGTCAAACACAATATAATCGCTGGTGAATACATTTGACTGAGAAATAGTATCCACATCAACTATGTCAAACTACTTTGCATGATTGAAAGATACCCCCCTCCAACTCAAAATTATCAAAATAAAATTATAGAGTTTAAAATCGATGTGTTTTAACAATAATTACACAATAACACACAGTTATTAATAATTATTTAAAACACGACTATAATTAATAGAAGTAAAATTTATCAATAAAATGTACCATCAAGTCACCAGCGTAGTACGATCACGAAAGTGCTTAAATAATTTGAGTTAGTTCGTGATGTCTACACTCTTAGTGATCGATCACATGACCACGCGAAACAAACCATTAAGTACCCAACCTCCTCCCACAATTCATCCATAATCCGGTCATAACCACATCATCTCGTTCACGTTCTCGGGAAGGTGAATTTAAACGGGAAGTTTTATTCACGCAACAATTGATTACACAGTAACCGCGCTGTGCTAGAACATCCCTCCTCCCTTTCCGCAGCAGACGATATCCCTTAACTTGATTAAGCAGAATCGTCTGCTACTAGAAGTTGTTCTATTCCGACCTCCCTCCTTTTCGGCTTCTGCAAAGTCTTCCGTTCTTAATGAAATCTCTACTTCGTGGAAGAGAAGAGGTATTCAAAATCTTTCTCCCTCCCCCCCAGGTAAGGAAGTGGGTTGGTGTACGGTCTGAAGAGAGCCCTTTTATCTCGAGGGTTTCTTGGGTTACCTTAAAAATCGTTTGGAGATATGTTGAATTAGAATGGTAACGAGGTGTTCTCTTAGGAGAAAAGGGAGACGTGATTAGTGGTTTTCTGGGGTTGTTTGATGGGTTGAGATGTATTCTGAAAGGATTGCTGAATATAAGAGCATTTCGAGAATGTTTCGGAACATATATATATTTTAATTACTTTAATGTATAGAGAATCAAATATAATTTTTTAGCTTGGAAATAATTACAGATAAAGTATGAATTTGCTTTATACAATTTCTCTCGCACAAGTAATTTTTGCTTTTTAATTAAAGCCTAGTTCAATGATATACATATCATTGCATAACAATAGCCATCATATAAAAGAAAATTATCTTTAAATAATATGCCAATAAATTACCGTAGTTAAAACAGGAATGCTAGACGAAACAATAAATTTGGTTTTCATTATATTTTTTTAGGAATATCTTTAGTAATTTGATTTTGTAACATGTGGCCAATAATTTCTGAATGATAATGTATGAAACATTATTTCAATATACAGAAAATAAACAACTTATTTTTATTATCATAACTTTATCATAGTGTTTTGTTCCATATTCAAAATAGTTTATGTATTTTATTGTTTTGTTTGTTTTTACATTTTTTTGAGATTTCATGTATGAATAACTATTTTAATTCCTATAAGAAGTTAATTTCATTGATCAGCAGCTATTGTTTTCGGCTGCCTTAGGAATTAAATGCAGGTTTCTTCATGTTTTTCTCATTGAAAAACCACGTTTCTTACCTTACAGGGTGTTAACATTAAATGTGTGTTTAATCCCTTTAAATTAGAAATCTGTTAAGGTAGGGATTTGGTTAAAGGGTCTCAATTTGGCTTCCATGCCTTTCGATGCACTTGTGGAGTCTGTCCATTGTTGTTTGTAAGGCCGTTGTCCATCTTGGCCGTTTGGACATGAATCCCAGCGATAACGTACATGATTTAATCTTACATACAGTATTAACATCTTTTTGCCTCACCCTGTATAACATAAATATTTCAGTATTCTGAGATATCAAGTATCATATCACTCTTCAGTGTTCACTGAGATATCAAGTCTTACTATATCAATAAATGTGTGATATGCCTTAAGATATTTACTCTGATAAAAAAGTAATAATTTACTAGGAGTCCTAATTGTTATGATGTACATAATGGACAAAATAAAAATGGCCTGGAAAGTATTTATAAGACTGGCACGGATTCTACTCTAGTTAATGAACAAAAGAGCTGCCCATCACGTAAAATGCCGTATATGGAAACCTTTGACGTCCATTCAGCGCTGTCACACCGTTAGACAAGTGTAGTAACACTGCTAGAGGAACTGCAATCTTCTGCTGAAGATCTTCTAGGGCGTGAGGATAATTTAAGTACACCTGTCCCTTTAATTTGCCACACAGCTAAAAATCACAAGAAGAAATATTAGGCGATTGAGTTAGCCAGGAGACTTTATTGCTTGTTTAGATTGTCCTCTCTTCACCGAACATTTTATACGATCTTGATAAAGTCGTCAAGACCATTGATGTATCCAGAAACTAATTTTGGAGGGTGCATATTGTCCTTGCCTTGAAAAAACAATTCCTTTAGTTATAATTTCTACTTGGTAGAAACTGAAGAATACACTACATCAATCTTATTTCTTCTATTTAAAATGTTGAAGGACTTATATAATTTTATTAAGTTATAAAAATACAGAACATTTAAGAAAAAAAAATACTGTGAGGAAAAAATATTCCTTCTAACTAGAATCAGTGAAATCCAACAAAATTGAAAAGCTGATAAAAATAAATAAACATTTGAAGACCGAAACATTTGATGGTCACAATGTAAAAAATTGTTAAAAAGTAGCGAGTGTAATGAAATGAAATTTCTACGCATGTTAGTTTTTAAATAGTTATATTTATTTTCCGTTTTTGTTTTTGCAAAACATTTATTAGACTTCATCACTTCCTGATACATTTTTTTAATCTTTATAATAAACAAAGCTAATTTAAATGAATTTTTAGAAGTTCTGTTTCTAAATAGTTTTTTAATATCTTTCACGATTATAAATATGATCTTTCAGCAATACATGTTTTAACCAGCAAATGCGGCTAAAAGTTTTTTTAAAACACATGAATATTCAAGGAAATATCTATACAAGAGAGGGCAAAGCAGATTCTTCTATGGAAGTAAAGATTCTGTAGAATCTTTACTTCCATAGAAGAATCTTTATTTCTATAGAAGTTAATCTAGTCTGTTCTGCCAGTAACTTCTTTTTCAATAGCTAATGTTCTGCAGTCAAAATACTAATACTTGATTAAAACATTTAATAACTACTTTCTGTTTTGTGAGAAGGAAGAGGTGATATCCAGAAATGGACATTTCCGAAGACCTATTGTATGCTTTCATTGGCTCACTGTCTGGAAGAACAGCAAAGACTTATTTTTATATTTTGTTTCGCAGAAATTGGCTTAAATGAAATCATATTTTTTCTTATTGATGAAAAATTGTAAGAGTGAGAAGATGGAAGAAAAAACATTATTTTAATAATTAAAGCATTTATAATAGACCAAAAAAATGTCCCTTTGAGCCAATTCCCTTGGATATATCACTAGTCATGGCGGTTGTGCTGCTGCTTCGTCTTGCAAATATCCACAAATTGCAACCTGTGTGGATTCTTGAATGAAAATATCCACAAAATCGTCCATTTTCTATAAAGAGATACACAAATAGATGAAACTTATTCTGGACGTGTAGGTAAGCATTATAACAATTCGGTGAAATAATAATCATATGAAGCGAAAACCAAACAGTGTGAACCAAACGCCAATATTAAGACTGATATAATGTCTGTGAAAAGTACTGCTAAGGTTTTCCTGATGCATAACAAAAACGTAATGAGATAGCAAAGAACTCTGGATACAGCAGGTGAGAAATGGATACGCGCAGACATTTCTCCCAGTTATTGCTTCAACATCACCAGTGGTCGCGTCCAGAATTTTCTGTAAAATTCATTCTTCGCATGTAGTGACCGGGTGTGTAAGAATAGTTCTATTGTAGCTCATGCATGTTGTAAGAGGAGACTGAAATGAGTATTCAATGTCTGGGGGTATAGCATGGCACACTGCGTCTGAGGTATTTTCAAGGGACTGGTCCTCCAGTTTAAGGGACCTCAGTAACTTGTCTTCGTTATGTGGGTACGGGCATCATGACCCCGAGGAAGACTTGTGATCCTTTTCGTTCCCATGGGTTTTACTGTCTTTGGTAAGCACGGGTAACATGTTACCGGGATAACCTAGGTATCCTTTTTTATACTGAAGACATTCTTTCTCGTCAAGAACTTTTTCTATTTTTTCAATTTTTTCAAGCCTTTAGATTACAGCTTTACATTGTATGGTTCAACATGGCACTTGACTCTTGCCTTGTTTGGTGCATCATATCCATGTCCGTGCATTAAAATGTTCTAAATCCCTCACGTAAAGGGTAATTCCCCTGTCCATTAACAAGAGTCAATTCTTTCTTAGGATTACAATTATTTTCCGAACCATTTTTATTTTGCTCACCCTTTAAGATTAAGATATACGTGCACACTGGGAGAGTTAATGTTTAATCAGAGCAATGGGTTACATGTTCACCTTGTCACGGTTGAGACCCGTGTGGTGACCGGGGATGACAGAATAGTCTCACTGTAGATCATGCATGTCGTAAAAGGGACTAAAATGGGTACCTGGGGGTATAGCCGGGCACCCTGCCCCTGGGGATTATATCAGGGGATCTCAGGGACTTGCCTTCTTCAGGTAAGTACGGGCTTCATGAACCCGAGGTACCCTAGTGATCTTTTTCTTTCCCATGGGGTTTACTGTCTTTGGTAAACACGGGTGACGCACTCCCGGGATACCCTAGCGATCCTTCTCTATTTTCGACCCTCCTTCTTGTCAACCACTTATCTTTTTTTCAACTTCACGTCTAGACCACAGTTTAATCTTGTTTGGCGCAGCATAGCCATATCTGGCTCTTGCGCCAATAAACCTTACATTCACTCACTCACTCACTCACACTTGTCACGGTTGAATTTGTCTCAAAAGCTATTTTTAATTTGACATATTTAATCGAAATTTATTATTTGGTGTAGAAAGGAGTTTGTGTAGTTTATCTAAGCCAGAACGATGTTGGAAAAGATTGACAAAGTTGCCTATATCGTCGAGGGTTTCGTAGCCAGTGCTATTTCAAGATGATAGGCTCTAATTCTAATTGCATCAACGATTCGTTGTGCAGAATAAAATGTATAAATATTTTCTGGGCGTTAAAATAGAGTACCGTAAAGGTCGCTAGTGGTGTGGAAGTCAGGAGCGTTCAAGTATTGTCCTCGGCATTTGATCGCAGAACAGAATTATAGGATGCGTCATGAATGGCTCTAATATAACTTTAATTAAAATTTAAATATAATTGCAGTGCTTATTTTAAGCCAAATATATATAGATCAGCGGTATAATATCACACTATTACATAATGGCATGCGTTAAGGCGAAGAATAATATTAGTTAAAATATTCATCCTGCAATTCAAACATTTGGTTGTTTCAAAATAAAGCTATTCACTATGACATGATGTTTTACTCTCGAAACTGGTCATGTAAAAATATATTAGATCTTCAGAATTATTAAAATACTAAGATGGACCAAGTATAAATGATATTATTTAATAGTGAAGGACAATTGTTATGCATTTGGCGATAGCTTCCATGTTATTCAAATCGTTTGGGTTTCTTTTATATAATCACTAGATCCTTGAAACAAAACTGTCCAGATGAAACGGTGCACAAAAATTGGAACTGCATAATTATAGCATTCTATTATAAATAGCACTTGTATAAACACTGTCAGTTTTTAAATATAGATCTGCATGCTGCTATTTTCATGTATAACACAAGTAACAAAATGAAAATCACGTAATTACAAATGATAGTATCACCTTTTTTTGTTACAATGCTGAATATGGTTTAAAACTCAAACTCTGTTTTAGAACATAGTTCTGATAAAAACTTGTCACTTTTCGATATTTCAACGATTGTTTAGATAGATAAGAATTTATTTCCAATTTTTGTTACATTTTTTTTTTTTTTTTTTTTTTTTTTCCTGAAAGAATAGAGTTAATTATAAATAAAGAATTTCGATGGTATAAATTAAGCTAATTTTGTAAAAATAATAAAATGGCTGATAAATACGGATACGGCAACGGAAAATGTTCCACTCATTTCATTCAAATAAATACTGTTTATCCAATTAATCTCATGACCTTGTTAAAACATATTTTTATGGATTCAAAAATTTCTCTTATAATAACAAGTAATATATTATACCCTTATAAAATAGTTCTTATTATTATAAAGAAAATATCTTGCAATAATAAGAATAAAATTATTCTTTTTAAAAATCCATATTGAGTGAGCTTTAATTTCAGTACATTGATCCAACCCTTTAGCTTGCTCAAGCAAAGGATATCTTAATACGACTTCATGTGAGAAACTGCTGCTACCAAATGGACACGTGATAACGATCCCGTTTTGCTAATAATATACTGAGCCTTATAAGCACATTAGGTAATCAATCAAGAAAAATTCAGTCAAGCATTTTTAACAAAATATACTTTAGCCTTTGAAATGATCGAAAATCCTCAGGGGCTTGTCAATTTAAGGTTAAGTATGGAAATAATGACCCCGAGGTTCCTTAGAGATATTTTCTTTTTCATAGGATGTACTGCCTTTAATAGACACGGTTTTTCTCCGTGTTTATCAAACACTCTCCCACGGGATATCCCAGCATTCCTTTTCTATTTTCCTTGTCAACCATTATTTTTCTTTAATTTCCTTTTTTGTCTAGATTCGTCAAGCAGTTAGAAAATGTCAGGCTATGTTTACCCATATTTGGTTCGTGTACCATAACTAATAAATATAATTCATTTGCTTGATTGATCGAAAATTAAACTCGTATTTCGAAGAATGAGCATTAACTTAGTCTCTACATAACAAAGATTAAAGTTCTACTAACCAAAATGAAAGAACATATATTGATATACTAGAGAATTTAAATTGGATACGAGTGGAGTATCCATTTTTTGGAAATTAACCTTCACTTTGTCGTGGCTGAGGTCTCGCAACCGGTGGGTATCGTCGAGTCATGAATTCGAGTCTTGTGCCATTAAGGACACACCATGTAGCCGAAACTGATGCACTTTAAATCTGTCGAAGCTCAAAGTCCTCCTTTGGCGTAGTGTTGAATTTATTAGAAGGTGATTGCAGTTCAAATGTGGTCCTCGTCACTTGATTGAGATTCAAAATTATGAGGTCCGCAACCAATCACCCTCGTTTTACTTCTAGAGAAACGTAAAAATACCAATCAAACAATCGCCTTCGCGTACCAATATCGTGCGCTCAACAATTTCGTCACTTTCTCTCATCACTAATCACTTCAACATTGTCGGTTTCCCTATCTCGCAATTTCCTACAAATAATTTTATAATACTGATTAACATAAGTCACGGATCTGTCACAAGGCTCTGTTCTCAATTCAAATACTTCAATAAAATAACCTAAAATGTGAGTTAATTTGGTTTGGTTTGGTTAATGTCACACTAAAAGCATCACGAGGGCTATTGGCGACAGACCTAACAATTTTAAGCCTCATTCAAGTGTCGAGGACGACATCAGAGCAGCAACCTCCCTCTCCTAACTTCCACACCATACCAATGGGAAGACTTTGGGCCCCGATAGATTTAACGTGCACCAACTGTTGCGTTACGGCGGGTCTTTAATGGCATCAAGACTTGAACCTACGACTTGACGAATCTGCAGCGACTCAAAAGGCCTTACTCAACCAGCCCGAAGAGATATCTTTTCGGCTTGATTGGTAGGCTCGTCAACTTCGGACCCCTTGGTCCAGGGTTCGAATCAACGCTGCCGCCTCTCGATCGCCGTCCTGTACCGATCGCCGTAAATCCATGAGTCCGCGACCATGGAAATGTTAGTTAAAGAGGAAAGCACGTTAGAACCCGTTATAACGGTTGCGAACTTAATGGGCTGTAATATTTAAACTGTCATTTCTAATCCTGATTCCAGCAAGGGCCCACCTTTATAGAACTGAATTTCACGTCTCCATGTAGGAGATCAGGAAGATGCTAGAATGACGTAACATTTGGATATTATTTTCTATTTTTTGTGATTGAAATAATGAAAAAAATAATTAACAGTTCTCATATTGCATTGTACAGGGACATTAATCTAAAATCAATTAATTATATCTTTCTGGTTTCGGAACCACAATTCTGATTTAAATGTCTAGGTTCCCTAGGACTATGGAAAAATAAGGGAGAATAGTAAATTTAAATAAATAAAGATCAATATATCGATCTTTAATTGATTTGTAAATTAATACATATTGAATTTAAGAACTTTTTAATTTCGATACTACATTTATTATTATTATTATATATATATATATATAATATACAAACAAACAATAAATTATCATTGTGTTAGTTGAAACTGTGACTTAAAAAACACAATAAATACAGCAGTTTTATTGTATCTGTTAGAAAAATGTTTATCTTAGCATTCCTATCATCAATACTCGTACATGTTTATCAGTTTCAATAAACATGTATTTTTCGAAAGAATTGATTCATATTATGAAGACTTGATTACATATATTTATGAATTAATTTACATAATACGAAATTATTCCTATATTTGTATCAATAAATAATACTACTTCGTAAAATAAATTACATTAAATTTAAAATTTTTAAAAATAATGTAATTTAGACATGTTCTTTGATAAAAACTATGCATCTTCTACGATCCTTTGGAGGATACAAGGGTTTCTATATTTCAATAAGGGGTATTTCTATAAGGAGTGGTGGCCTTTCTTAAACTGCTTACATTCCTCTCACCATGCCATGAGGCGGCATTAATTCACTTGCACCTTCTCACCTTACCACGAGGGGGCAAATTGGAACAATTCATTTCTACATGCGCAGCTATCCAAATGACGAGTTTTCTGCATGTACTTCATTAGTGTTGGTATTTATACCAGTGCAACAATCGGGTGAACATAGAAGAGGAAAAGTAATTATTACCATGCCGTTACGAATGTTGTCCTTCTCCGTAAGCAATCCAGCTTAATTCCTGTCCTCGACCTGCCTGGATTTCCTCTTCTCCGTCGACTTTCGGTTCTGCTGAGTTCATCCAGAATCAATTGAAGTAATCTCTCACCAGATGTTTCATTGCTCTTACTATGTAACTAATCAGATTTCTGTGAAGTCGATTTCTAGA
Organism: Nephila pilipes; assembly: GCA_019974015.1. Taxonomy (NCBI): domain Eukaryota; kingdom Metazoa; phylum Arthropoda; class Arachnida; order Araneae; family Nephilidae; genus Nephila; species Nephila pilipes. The sequence goes on from BMAW01014026.1 coordinate 108,809, forward strand.
TTCTTAAATCTTGCATGCATATATGTATATAAAGATATTCTCGACAGTTGTTCATCACTGTATTCTAGTCTAAAATAACTTTATGATACAAGCTGTACCACTTTTTGTTATCAATAGCTATTAATTTTGTTGTTATTTAAACTAACCTTCAGTTTTGTTCTATTTGAACGAGCATTATTTTCACTGCATAATACTAAATTAAATGCCTAATAGATGATGGTTTAAATAGTAAATTATTCTGGGTAATATGTTACATCTAATGATCTGAGTGAATTGAAAAAAATTAAGAATGGAACATATAATTATTTTCTTCAATTTCGTCCCCATGTAATAAAATATGTAAATTAGTTGATTCTCAAACAAATTAGTATTAGAAAAAACAGTATCAACAATTATGGGCAGAAATTTAACCATTTAAATTCATATTCTTGTAAAATGTCTGAAGTAATCACTGCTGAACATATGTAATAAGTTCCAAAGCAAGAAAAAGTTACCTTTCAAAATTATAGTTAGTCAGATAAAATCTTTTAGATTGGAATGTTAAAGATTAATGAAATGCATTCGTTTATTAGAGAAACTAAATATTCAGTGTTTAAATATTAATTTTGCTTATTCTTCCACCATCCACTTTCATCTTTACTCCGTTGCAGTTTTTGGGTATACTTAATGGAATAAGACACCAATGGAAAATAATTTCTCGTTCTCGTGAATGGTACTTTTGTTATAATTTTTTTCTTAAGACTATCGTAGCACTTTTCTTAATCTTTAGACTAGCCTAAGCGTTTCTTAGACCTACGCGTATCATTAAAGCAACATTAATGGATTTTCATTCTGAAGATTACATTCCAATAAAGAAGTAGTTTTGCCAATTGGAATTTTCGAAATTGCGTCATTATAACCAGAATTGTAGGAGTTTTAATGTTTTTTTTTTTTTTTTGTTTTTTTTTTTCATTTCTTTCTTGAGAACCCACAATTTCACTCGTTTAATTTTAATGATATATTTTCTTGTATCGTATATCACCAAAGTGATTTTATAACCACTAATAACAATATATAAAATCATATTTATTTTACTATGAATATCAGAAATTACTTTATCATTTTATTATCTGGTCGTAATCAACTACTCCTAATTTTTTTGCAAGACATTGAATTGTATTTTACAATTTTTACTACTAATAGCAATGTTGTTTTCTATCCATGTTTATAGTCAGAATTAATGAGAGCATTTATTACTTAATTTTTTGAACTTTATCAGAGTTTCTTATTTACTAATTTAACAATTAGATCACGTATGAAATTAATAAAATAACTTAGAATCTCTATTAATTTTATCCATTTGTTTTGGAGAAATAACATTTTAATTTTTAGTTTTATTTAGAAAGAGCACTTATTTTATTTTAAGTAATTAACTAAAATAATTACGATAAATGCTTGTGGATCAGGATCTGGAAAAGTTGTAGAACTTAAGCGTTTCTTAAATTAACCTACAGATTGTACATGATTGAAACAATGAGAATACTCATGAGAAATAGACTTAGAAAAGTAACTAATTCTGTTTATTTAAACAAATTATGCTACAAACCTTCAGCTTACGGTACATTATTTCATAATTACTTTGACCGAAATTAGAGATACAAAGTATTTCAACTGAGGACAGTGACTAAATTAAATAAAATTTTAATTTTCTAGACTTACTGTGCTGTGCATATTTACAATATTTAACTTTAAAGAGATATTTTTTATAAACTAAAGAAATTACAACTTTTGGACCAAATTGAATTACAAATAATCCTAAAATTAAATGTTTTTGGACAAATTAAAGTGAAAAACTAATACTTCATAGATAATAAAATTATAAATATTTTTTCCATATCCTAGAAGCTTAAACATTACACAGTTGATAACAGATATAATCTCACTTTGATAACAGATGTAATATAGCACTGTTTTCGTTATGTTCGGTGTTGCGGTTCAAATGACTGTAGTTATTTACGATGTTAATTTGTCAGTGTTACACATTGCTCTACCTACTCTCGATATGAGTAATTCCTACCAACCAATCAGAAAGCACTCTCTCGGCTCTGTCGAGTGAAAATTCTCCCAATCAAAATAACCACCAGAATGGACAAACAGAATTTATGCTTCCTCTCCACCTTCACCAAAATTGCTGCCTGCATTGATTCTTTAAATTTATTAATTTCTCTAAATGTGTTTAAAAAAACTATTTTATTTTATTTAAATACTTAAAATCATAATGGAAATAATCTGTTTTCTCTCATGATAAATTTTTAACGTATTAACTTTTATTTATTTTTACATGCATATTGTCACAAAATATTTCTTAAGTTCTCTATATAGAGTTGCATTAAAATACCTCTTAAATACTTTAAACTATATTATGCTTAAATTCTTCAATTAACCAGCTATTGCTAGCTTAACATTAATGTATTTCTCCCATTTTAATTACATTTAACTCACTCCTGGGCAAGCGCAGAACCGAAGTTTAGTCCCACAATAAGCATTTGTTCCAGTCAGATCGGGGATAAGACCCCGAGATGGTTAAGAACCCCCAGAAGCACATTTTCCGCAACTGTTCATCGGTGTAGTGTTAGAAGAATCGCCAAGACCGATATTTTATGGCTGTTCTCGATTAATGTGCATGCTACAGACGCGAAATTGGAACGCTTTTATCGGTAAAAAACGATCGAACACGAATTTTATATTCTGACTTCGCTATCCTTTAAAGTACAGCATATTTTATAGTAAGATTAATTTCTATTCGAATCAATCCCTTTTTCTCTGGTGTAAAATGTGTTCCATGTTTCGTTTCGCATATTATAATGCTAAATGACCTCTAAACGTCACGTATTCACATGAAAAATGGCTTATTTTTTGGAAGACTTTTAAATTTTAAGAATACAGCATCATAAAATAGATTTACGTGTTACAACTTCTGTGACGTCTGCCCGTTCCGTGCTGCCTCTTGTGCCAAAGCTAAATTCAATGATTAAACACTAAGACACAATAAGTCAATCAAAGAGACACTAGAACAAAATTTACGGAATTTATTAACTTCTAATTAATATAACAATAATTATTAATGCTCTCCCGGGGAAGGGATTTTACTACCTCAAATCAATCCACCAATAATAATCTAACAGACTCTTACCACTAATCCTTCCTCGACTGCAACTCAGACTCTGTGACAATTGTTGCACTCCGGAATAACTAAATCTCTTGAATCGCTACACTTTTAATCCAATTGCCTATTACAACCTCTCTTTCCAGCTCTTTCAACTTCTCCTACAATTTCTCTTTCCACCTATTTCAACTTCTCCTTCAACCTCACTATACCTTCTCCTTCAGCCTCTCTATCACGACTTTCAGTCGGAGTTTATATATTTCCTAACTCTTTCGCTTCACTTCATTTCTACCTGCTTTCTATCTACATATTCACGTTTCATTTTTGGTTGGGCAAAGGTTGTTTAGCAAAAGCAATCAATCTTAATTAAAAGTCCCCAAGGTTAGTGAAGAGAAAATCGCGAATAGCCCAATGTCACACTTCACACAGACATATGAAAATCGGAACAATTTTTCTCCTGAAAATGTGTTTGAAGTTTCCATCAGGTTCTTTGACAATAACCAAAGACAATCTTAAGAATTGGGAAGTTAATTCCGGTCTTCTAGAGGGCCACCGATTAAGAAAGAAGTCGTCAATTGCTTTGCGACCAATCCACCTTATCGTACAAGAGGGCACATTTTGTGTTTCTCGTGGTATTCACATTATACGATTTTCATTTTTCAAATTTTAAAATGTTATTTCCACCTTGATTTGTCCCAAACAGTTTTGACGTCTTTAGTTTTGAGTTGTGTATCTTTATAAATTTGGGAAAACCTTTTTAGAACACCCTGTATTACTCGTATATATACTTTTCCATTGCATTGTGAATTTAATCCGTAGAATTTATATAAATTATCATAAAAAAAGTTAAATAGCTCTATTATTGATGAGAAAACTATTCTTTTATAAAAATTTAAAAGCTCACAACCTTACTTTAATGTTATTCAGTTAGGCATAACCGAAACCAGTGATTCCCGATTTTCGATAGGTGCCTATTTGAGAAAATGTGGGAAATATTAGATGAGAAGGAGAAACTTTATTAGGAAATGGCGTGAATAAACATGCGTTGCAAAATTTTAGAATAAGGTTTCTTAAAATCCATCGTATTTTCGGGGACATTATTCAAGATCAAGGGGTACAATATGCATTAAAAATGTATAAGTCAATGTACAATTTTTATTAATATATAGAAAATCCTAGTTACTTATTGTATCTTTCGTTCTTATCTTGTTTGTCGAACTTTTTAGAGATTGTTTTTAAAAAGAATTTCATTTCTCTCTTTAACTTGATATATCAAAAAAAAAGGTCCTGTTGTGTTTCTTTTAATATTTAGCTTTTCCGTTTATAGCAATTTATTATTTACTCCTAAGGTAACATTACACCTTTGGGAAAAAAGGTTTTGAAATAACCTAAGTTTTGCTCAGAAATGCATATTTTGTTCTTATGGGATTTCAAAATTAAAAAAATACGCAAGAAAAAAGTTCGTTAGTATAAAGTTTTACTGTCAAAAGTTCATTCAATACAAATATAAGAAAATAATATATTACCTTTTGTAAATTGAATAATAGTTTTGCTATAGAATTCCATGATAAAGAAATTGATGTAAATGCCGATAATGTCCGATTTACAAACTCAACATCTTTGGTTTCAGCGCCAAATTTCGAACAACATACTTTTGAGGAGTTCTGAAAGGTCATAGTTCAAATCCAGTGGAATGTTAGTTCAACAAACATTCACTTTAAAATACTTTTTAAAAAAAGCAAATAATATTATGTTTTAAGCAAAGCAATCTAGCATCACAATAATAGTTTCCGTATCGCGAGCTTCTGTGATTCGAAACGAGTTATTTAAATGCTTCTCGATATTTCCATAAAACTATTTCAAGCCCCATGAAGTCCTTCATGGCAAATAGATTGCACTAAACCTTTTTTATGGTAGCATAGGAATTCAATTTTCGAATTTCTTACACCGTTAGAAAATTCTTTTCTCAAATAAACTTATACGCAGACGACGAAAATACTCGAAAACTCTCATAAAATTCCATTTATACGCGGATTATTACAGCTTATACAGAGAGCAAGAGTATTATTTTGTTGTTGAATATTTGACTTTGGATGACTTGGATGGGAAAAGTAAGGTTAGGAATTTAATTTTAACTCAGCGCGAATTTATTTATTGCTAACTTCTTAGCACTATTTTTTTTTTTTTTTTATAAAACCGAATACTTCTATATTTTTAATATTAGTCATTGTATACTATATTTTATAAAGCCTTATAAAAGAATTTTAAAATGTTTTTAGAAACTCTTTTTAAGATTAAAATAATAAAGAAAATAATAAATGTTACTTATTTATTCGTACACTTATCCTCTTTAAAATTGTAAATATATTGTCTTAAATCCCTATAAACTACTTAGTATAAGACTTACACAGTTTCTAAAGAATTATAATAAATTTAGAATTACATTTGAAGTGTTAGATTAAAGAACATTTTGTAACAATTTGTTAGCATTTATATAACATTTTTCTTTCCGAAACTATAAGTAAGATGTTGATCATTGTAGATATTAATTAATTTGGATTCACTCTGAAAGGTTAACGTTTAAAGTAAAAATCGGTAACTTATAAAAGTTGACTGTAAAAATGTGGAAACCAATCACTATGTACTGTTTGCGCTTGTAGTTTATTTAAGTCTAGGTTTAATTATACGATAGTAAATTTGCGTGAGAACAATTGTATACTAATGGATTTTCATTTAAGCAAATTTATGTTCTTAAAATATCATTGAAGGATAAATTTTGTATATGCCTTACATTTTTTGTTCATAAGTTGCCATTTCTTTGGTAAAAAAGGAATGTGGTTTATTTTGGGATTTTAATCTAATTGATTGTAATATTAAAACAAATTTTAATCAGTATTTACAAGCATGTATTGCGGAAATTATGCAGAGTATGTTGAAATCGGAATATATCCAGTAACTGAAATATTCGTAATGAAATAATTTTAAATTGAAACGCAAAATAAGTAATGAAATGGTTAGAAGATACAAAAAAAAAAGTAAACATGATCTTGATGGAACTTTTAACTCAATCCGTTTACGTAAATTAATAATGTAAGATATTTCAATTTGATTATATTTAATATAAAATACAAATTGCATTTTCAATGACTGCTACTTCCTGGCTAGACTTGGAAACATATCTGATAAAAGGAAGGTTCAACTTGTCAATAACTGAAATTTTCACTTTAATATGAGCTCTTGCGAATAAATATAATCTTAAGTTGATTTGGATATTAAAATGAAACATTTCACAAAAATGTAGTGTATAATATCCTCAAAGCAGATGGCCTTTCTTTAGTTTTTAATAATTCGAGATAAAAACCAACGTTTTTAAAAACAACGTTTTTGTATAGTGGCAAAATTTATTAAGAAAGATTATTGAAATATTAGTTAAAACTGGTCGCAAATATCTAAATATTGCATTGTTAGGCAAGTAAGAACGGTTCCCGAAATTTCAGAACTCTAGCTTGATGGGAAGTTGGTTAATTTAACGATAGAAAATTTGATGACACACACACACAGAAACACGAACCAAGTGAAATACATAAAAACGTTAAAAGTAACTAAAATTAATTAATTAATTCTGTAAATTAAATGGTTGGAATGCAGTTTAACCCAATCACTCTTGGCGACAAGAATTATTTGGCAGTATTTTGCCAAATGTGGCTACCCTGGTCCGTTTTACGGACTTAACGTTCAGCCAAACAAAAAATTCGCCAAGTTTGATGCCAATTTTTGAAATCGCGCCAAGTGGTTGGGATAAACTGCATTATTGAAGAAAATACTAGCTAAAACTTGTCGCAAATGTCCAAATATCGTATTGTTAGGCTAGTGAGAACGATTCCCAAGGTTTCAGATTTCTAGCTTGATGGGAAGTTGGTTAAATTAACGATCGAAAATTTGATGACACACACACACACACACACACACACCAAGTGAAATTCAGAAAAACGTTTTAAAAATAGTATTTGGTAATTGTTTGATCATGCGCCTTTAACTAAGAATAAAAGAAGCTTTAATAAAGTGAAATTTCTTTCATGTATGGCGACACAGACATGAATTTCTGCAATCGTTTCAAATATTAAATTTTTTCCAATTCATACTCATTGAATTCATTTTGAAACATCTAGAAATAATATTTGATATCGAGTCGAAAATTATTTTTAGTAAAATTTTTATTTACAGTAGACATGCGAAAAAAAAAAGAATATAATATTGCACACAATCTGCATTTTTTAATAAATGTTCAAAGTATGTGCATTAAAAGACAATAGTTTTAGAATCAAAGAAATACGTTGTAGCAACAGATTTAAAAATCTTTATAAATCTGAATACGAAAGGAAATCCGACTCCTAATACAGGTAGCATATCGTTTGCATGTTTTCGTTGCTAGGAAACGGCACGAAGGAAAATAAATAAATAAATTCAGATTTAAAATTTTCGTTGGAAAGAGAACAATGTAACGATAATGATTATTTGTCTGGTGTCTCTTATGTACAAATAGTACTTTTTTATCATTTATTTTTGAAAAATTTTATTATGTTATCTATGGCTGTAATATTTTTATAAATTAGTGTTTATATTGTATTCTCCCAAAATTTCAAATAATACTAAGCATACGATATTTGAAAAAATTACCAGTGTTAATAGCAAAATGTAAACCTATTTTTGAGTTTTGCATTTTCTGTAAGAGTAACACGGAAGAGAAATTCTTTTCTTGAAGAGAGAATATTAATTATCTAAGTAGCACTACGAATTCTATTTATATTTCATGTAGGAAGTGAATGGTATGATTTGATAATATTGTAACAAACTTAAAGTATTTCTACAGTATTAATGTATTATATTTTAACAAAGGTATTTTTAATACATAGCCAGTTTGTGTTGTTACATGTAGTATGTTTATGTATGTTATAAACTGCTAGTTAATATGTGTAATTCGAGATTCTTTTAGCATCGGGAATATGTTCTGCTACAAGATTAATTTTTATATGAAAAATATCAGTCAGTTTGAATTGTTTCCAAACACTTTTATAAAATATTAATCAATATCTAACAATTGATTCACATAATTAGATTATATTAAATTATTTGATAATTTGTGTTCATTTTAACTGATTAAAAACTACAAAAAAATACAACATATATTTAGTAGAAATCCAGTTAACTTTTAGAATTATCAATTTGGTTTAATATGATTAACATTTTACTGTGAGGTTTTACTTTCAGTATGTTCTTAAAGAATGTGCCAAATTTAAATTTAGTACGAATGTCTGAACGTTTCGAAAATGACTGAAATTGAGAAAAAAAAACAAAAAAAAAAAAAAAAAATAAAATAAAATCATTTAATAATATATCTAAGATTAGTAATCTTAGAAACATTGACTATTTTCGAAAAATCTGATTTTATTTTCATTAATTTAGAAAGAAAAAAAAACTTACGTTTTTACATCATTAGTGCGGTATTTATGAAACCAACCCAAAATAAGTACTTATTTATGTATACAAGCTTTATATTAACACATTAGCTGCCACGATCCCCATTTGGGGATTATAGAATTTTACAAGAACTATTGAGTGCCAAAAATATATTTGGTTCTCTTGACAGTTTAGTTTCATTCTATAAATATATCAGTCAATATTGTGTGTAGCAGAAAGTGTGTATTAAGTGATTCGTCTCTTCACAAAAAGCGAAGAAATTTCAAATTCGTCTGTAAGTTGAATGGAACAGAATTACATTTCAAGCATTATATTTTTGACTTGGTTTTTATATTATAATGAAATACCTTAGATAAGTATAGGTGGAATGGAGGCCATGAGATTGTACAATCCAAATATACACTGGTTTGCTCTTACGCAAAGGGCTGGTTTGTCTTAGAGGAGTAACTCCATTATCGGATTCTATGATGACTTCGTAGCAACTTAAATGACGATGCTTGAAATCGTTTTACTTAGTTTTTTAGAAGAGATGGAGGGAAAATATAAACAAAATACTATACATAAATTTACCAGTTCATCGGAGAAAGATAGAGAGCGGCCTCATTGTATCGCATATCAGCGATGGGCAGTGGAACGAACTCTGGAAGTTCAGAGTTTTTTTTGACGCGAGTAATGCGAAGGAGAAGAGAAGCGGAAAAAAGGGGAGAAAAAGAGCGAGAACGAAATGTCGCTCAGTTTTGTTCGGGAATAGGTGGCACTGCACGAGCTATCACATGACGTTGATTCTTGGTGCCATCTATCGAGTAACTGAGGAACTGGTTTTACAGTACACTGGAAAATACAATAAATTCTTTGATAATTAGCTGGAAAATCCTACATATATAATTTAGAGGTAATAATAACGATCTGTTACATACTCAGTCTTTTGTTTTTATTGAAATGATTTTATTGTTCATTTTATAACGATACCCATTCGGGGATTATGATTTTATTTCTTATAGAAATTATTATTATTTGATGAGAGATAAGTGCTAGGAAGTTTTTTAGGCTTGCTGAATTAGAAGACGCTGTAAATGACTCTAATTTCTTTGAAAATGCTGATGATATGGTCCAAGTCTGAGAAAAAATAAATCAAACAAAATTATAATGAGTTTATAGGAGGTATTGACAAACTGGACTGGAATGTTAACAAATGCAGGATAAAAATTCGCGGGAAAAAATGGTATTTTCCTATTTAAAAAAAAAAACATGATAGACACAACAGTTGTAAATGCCTATGCACTGTATAGCCATGCTAACAAAGTCATGTCATTATTGGAAAGTCGACAAAATATGGCCTGAGCATATTTTCAGTGAGCATCTCCTTCTAATCCTAAAAATAATTGTAGACCTCCACAAAAGCAAGTTCCAAAACGTATTCCCGAAAGCATAAGGATGGAACCAATAGGGCATTACTTAGCAAGAACTCTTGAAGGAAAACGAAGAAAATGCGCAGTGTGCAAAACAAATGTAAGAAAACAATGTGGTAAATATAACGTCGGGTTACATGTGGACTGTATAGAAAAATGGCATAAATAACAACTATTTTTGTAAGTATAAGATAACGCAAATAATAAATTAATATTTCTTAATAGTTTTCTTTCATGCTAACTGCCGCAATCCCCAATTGGGACTTTTCCAAAAATATCAAATATTTTGGAAACAAAACATAATTTGAATACAATTATATTATTACACAACTTTTTGTGCATATAAAAACTTATGCAGCCGAAAATTACAGAAAAAAAGTTAATAATGGAAGGTTGTAAAATAGAAAATATGTTTTTTCTGAAAAAATACGCAAAATTTAGCATTAAATTCTTATTTTATTAATTAAGAATTGAAAAAGAAATCCTGAACGCATTCGAATATAAAGATACAACTTAAATCGAATACCATCATTTTTATCACAAATATCCATGAAGAAGACATTCTATTTTTCCAAATAACGTTCCTTGAAAAAAAGAAACATATGGCACAATCCCGCTGAGGGACGAATGAGCACCTTTTCTTATCCCCAAAAGGAGCAATGGATCTCATGGAATATGCATCCTCTCAGGGGGATTGGCCTGTTTGGAACGTGTCGTTTTAAATGGAACCCTAATCCCATCTTCCATTGCGCCCAGCGAGGGAATTAACTACGGCTGATATGAGTGAGCCTGTCTATTCGGAAGAGGTTGTGAAGTGAAGCGAAGTAATTTCTAGGCAATTCGACGTCGGCGTTTGCTTAATAACTGAGCAGCCGAGTTTGTTATTTGATTAATAATATAGATCGAAATTCTATGTGGGCGATATATGTATCTGGGTTATTAGGTTTGTGAATAAGGTGATGTTTTGACTTCGCTTAGACTGTGAGACTTATTGGATATCTACAATTTATAATTGCCAGTCCGCTGCGATGATTAATTTCATGGTGTAATTATTAAGATATTGTACTGTCAGACAAATTATGGCGCCAAACCACGTAATTATTTTGGATTAAAAATTTAAAATTCAACTTTCTGAAATTGTAGAGAGATTTATAATGATTTTTATTCAATTCCTGTGTAGTATTTATACATTACTTTTCCATTCGACTGATCAGCAGGATAATGTTTTACCTATGTCACTACCCTAAATTAAATTTATAGCTTCACGAGTATTATTGATTTATTTCAATGAAATTTAGTACATAAACAATATAAAAAAAAAAGGG
>BMAW01014039.1:5523-29175 GCA_019974015.1 Nephila pilipes
TATAAAACTTCTCTGAATATCAATATTTTTAAAAATAATCCGATCTTTGTTGGGTGTCTTAAAAAACATTTAGAACTCTTTGTTGAATAATATATTTGATTATTTTTGGTGTTAATCAATCTTCTCAGAGAGTTTTAGCGATTATTAGTCAAACATTGGCAGCTGGGACTCGGAGATGCCTTAGATATTTTCAATTCCTACTTTTCGATAATAATGTTACTTTTAGAAACCACCGCTCTATTGCAATGCTTTTACAGCTAAATTGCTAATATTGTCTGTCGGTAGCGATATCTAGCGACGCTGTATAAAGTAGTATTTTGTTGCCAATTTGGTCCATCAACAATTTTTTAAAGCTATTTTGCTTTGTGTGTCCCGATACGTGAACTAAGATTTTGCCTCTAAGAGGAAATATTGTTCATATTTTAATGCAACAAATGAATGAATTCAACATTAATAATATGTCTACACTAAGACCATTGCAACAATATGTCGGAAGAATCATAAAAATAGGATAAAAAAGGATGTATCTGTAAATATTATTTAAAATTATCTTTGTTTACTCTTCCAACAACGATTCATATTTAGAATTTAAATTACGTTTGTCAAATTCACTTGCTAGAAATTTTGCTCCCTTGAATATCATATTTGGACTAACATTTTGAACTTATGACTTGGATTTAATTTTAAAAAGTAATTTTGGAACATTTAATTCATCTTCAATTTTCGAAAATTTATTGAAAAAATGTTTGTTGAAATTATCACCAAAATAATTCTGTTTACCTGGGTTTGGTGCTTAGTAAGAATTATTTTTTTCATCACCTATTAAGTTGTCTTCATTTTACCACTCATAATAATGCTGGATCCCATTTCAATAGCATCAAGCAAAAAATCGCTATTTGAAAACAATAGATCCACTGCACAGGAGGACTCTAAAGAAAAGAAGAACAAAAATAATGTCATCAAAGGAAAAGTAGAAACCAGTCTGGATGAAATGATATCCAAATTAATGTATTCCGAAAAAAAAGAGGGCATGGGACAAGATCAAAAGAAGATTATAAAAATTCTTTAAAGAATAAAGAAAAAAGAACTCAAAAATTTGCTGTACAGTGGAAATCAAAATTTAAAAAATGAAGCAAGAAAAAGAAATAAATGCTCAAATTTAAATAAAAAAAACAAGAAAGGAGAATAAAGAAAAGTAAAAAAAAAAAAAAAAAATTACATATATACATGAAGATCCAAGATGTCCTCCTGTGAAAAGCAATAGCAAGTCTTAATCTGCACCAGACCCAGGCAAGTAGAACAAAAAAAACATAAAAAAATATAAGAAAAATTAAAAAATATATATAATAGTACCGAAAAGTTAAAAAAAATATAAAAGTTAAAATTAAGTAAAAAAAAAAAATAGAAAAAAAAAAAATAAAAATGAAAATAAAAAATAAATAAAAATAAAATTAATTATGTACCTTTTTATTTTTTTTTTTTAAATTATTAAATATTTATGATTAAAAAGAAAAACTTGCAATTAAAACAAATTATTACAGTTTTCCAACATTTTGGAAAATATTGCGTTGTTAGTATTTTGTTAATTAGATAAGTAATTATTAATATAATTTTAGCTGGAAAGTTTCTGAGCATTTTGTTTGTTACTCCATCTTTACCAGGCGTTGACGTTGACGTTGAATTTCAATAGGCGCCTAGAGCGCGGGGTGCTCCTCTAGCCCAAATCTTGAAGAATAATAGTTTCTTTGGAAAGGTGGAGTTTTCATTCTGGAGAGGGAGAGTTGATGCAGATAAATTGAAAGTTTCTTGAGTTTTGGATGAGTAGTTTAAGAGCGTTGGTGATTAGAAGTTTGCAGGAGATCTGGCGCCATCTATTGGAGAGAAGAACTGTGGTGGAGAAATGAAGAACCAGCAGTAGAAAAATTTTCGAAGAGAATGTGATGATGATATCTTGATTTCAGATTGGCTGCTGAGTGAGTTGTTGCGATGCTGCGATTGGCTGCCCGCATGTGTGTAAAAGTTACTGTAAGTAAGGTGGGAGGGATTTGTGAACCTCTTCCTCTAGAAAACCCGTACAAACCAAACCCAGAAGAAAACGTTCCGAAAATAATCCCATCTTTACCAGGGGCTCCATCTACTTTACTTATACAATCTTAACTTACCACAAGGGGTGCCAATTGCAATTGAATTAGCCATTCCTTTCCAACCAACAGGAAAACAGCTACTCAACACTAGACTTTCAAGCCATCTCACACCAAAACTGCAACTTTGCAGCCTTTATCATTCACTTCACCAGCGGCCTCTAGCAATTCAGCACTACTCCTCCATTAACCAATAGGAAAGCAGCTACTTAACACTAGATTTCCAATCTACCGCACACCAAAACTTCATCTTAGCAGCCTTCGACACTCACTTCACCAGCAACCAATAGCAAGTCAGCAATATTTCAGCACAATCAATAGCAAACCAACCTCTCTGAACACTCAACACAGCAAGTTCTAAATCTATTTTCACCAAGCTATATCACAGTTTTTCATGATCCGGGCTAGAAGAACGATTCAGATTGTCAACGTCAATGTCAAAAAATGTCCAACTTTCTGCTATGGAATCGTCTCATATATGCCTACTGTTGAATTAACGAGATTTTTGTCTTAAATCTTGCCAATAGTAGTTATTGCCATCTGGACTACCTAATTTAATTTCTTGACCACCTAATTTAATTTCTTGACCACCTAATTTAATTTCTTGACCACCTAATTTCTCATCCGACAAAAATATTTTTGCAAATGATGACTTTTTTGCAGGTTTGATATGTGCTCCTTTACGATGTTTCAACAGTCGGAGTTTTCAACTTAGTTTCCGAAAACTAACACAAGCAATTGACTTTAAACTTCGTCACATACTGTTACATAAGACTATCTTGTCTACTGTGCTAGTTTACAAACTAATAAGTGTTTTTGTTGTTAGCCTGAAAACTTTCCTATTGCAGCAACCTGATAAATTTTTTTAAGGCTAGATTTCTTTTTGGATTCCTACAGTCATTCAATTATTTTTAATCAAAATATGGTTAGCAGCACTTTCAGGTCGATGAAGACAATTTTTTATTCCACATCAGACTTTCTACTTCCGTAGCTATAGGTATTTTTTTTCTTTGTCAACCTGAAAATTTACCAATTACATCGAGGTAATAAATTCTCTTGTGGATAGAGTTGTTTTAATTCCATTGAATTCTATTTTATTCGAAAGATTGTGAACAGTATTCTTACAATGATGAAAAGTTCTACTTATTCCGCTTCAGACACCATTTTCCTGAATCGACAAAGACTAACATTAGTTGCCAGCTTAAAAATTGGTCTGTTACCAAGAGCTGATAAATTCTTTTGAGGCCAGATATTTTTTAGATTCCGTACAGTTCTTTTTACTCAAAATATTGTGAACAGCATTTGATAACGATTCAGAATTTTCCTTATTCCAATACAGAATTTTCTTTTTCTTAGAACCAAAATTTCGTACTTTTACTTCGGACAGCTCAATTTCACGAAATATTTAACTCGTATCTTTTTAGTAATTTGTATTGTATAAAATAAGCATCTAATTGCCAACCAAGTAAAACGTGATTATGTAAATTAGATGAAGTTAAGAAGATGAATTAATGATAGTGATTACAAACGAAATACAATTGAAAGGAAAGATAATTGAGACAAATGATAACGACAAGCTGATATATAATTATAGACTGAAATGGTTTATTGTAATTTAGCATTTGGATTATAGTTAAGTGGTAGTTCCTCCTGATTAAAATAATAATAGTGGAATATTTTATAATCGGAATGTGTTCCAATCAGACTGAGTTATTTCGTAAGCTAACACATTATTGTTTGAGCTTAAATTAGTATAGAAGAGGAATCCAGAGAGAGAGCGATCTTCCTTATTCTTTGATAGATATCAAACTTTGTTGTTCTTTTTTATGTATCCGCAATCGTATCTTTAACTGACTGATTATTTAATTAGACTTTAAGATGATTGTGGAGATAAATAATGAAGATTGATTGTTAATACTTTACTTAGTAACGAATCACTTAAATCTTTGTACTATATGTATCCATATCTAAGAATAATCAATAAATCAATATTGCTATTATGAATGAAGAGATGAAAGTTTCCAAGTACTTCAAAAGAATGTTCATTGAAGATTTAATTCATCTATATAATTCCAAAAGGTAGGATTCATTACCAATCAGCTGTTCTACGATCCTTTAACCTCTGTACACTAAGTGACACGGACATAAATAACTTTCCATCAACTTCAAATTCTTCGCTGCTTATATACGCTTTAGATATCGTTATATTATATTTCTTATTCACTACACATCAATTATCAACGCTAATTTACGGAAATTAATTATTATTTATTCACGTGGAGAGGGTCTCAAATACAATTGCGTCGTATAGTATCTCACAAGGTTACTTGAAGTTAAGTATATGAGAGATTCTAGTTACAACCTTTGTTTAAAAGGAGTAGAAACCTATAATTTTAAAGCAGACTTTATTTAGAAGCAATAATATACATAAGTAGTGGCCAGACCTTAAACAATGGGGTAAATATAGAAAAATCAGCTATTAATAGTTCTTTCAATCTTGAGAAGCACTTACTACAAGATATTCTTGGTCGAGGAGAGGAACGATGTAGAAAATAATACTAAAGCCGGGTACATCCCAAAACAAGAATTAATAGATCCGAGAGGGGAAAAAAAAGATAAAAACGTCCCTTTATATCCGCCATTGATTTAATGGCTTTCCTTCTTTTCTGCGTGTGTCCTGGGTGGTGAAAAGGCGACCCAATGGTGTGGAGGACATTAGTTTCACAATCAATCGTATCCGGCGGAGGATTAAAGTTGCAGTGCCACTTCATTTGGCAGAGTTACGGAGTGAAACTGTTGCAGGTCGCCAACGAAGTGTATAAAAAATAAAGGGAGATTTTGACTACTTCTTTTTCTGTTTTTTAGACGAAGTAAATGACGTGTAGAGTAGTCTTTTCTTAATAATGAGTTTAGATAACAAATACATATATTTCAAGGAGTTATTTCATATTTTATCATTATGAGTGATAGTTCACTTCCCCTTTATTTGAAAATCTAGGAAATTATTTGTATGTGGATAACATTAATATATTTAAAACATTTACACATTTATTTATGGTTATTGATGGGTTTTCTTTAATTCACACTGTAACTATATCTGGTTGAAAACCTTAAAAGCTTTTTTCTCCCATTTTAGTACACTCAATTGAGCTATAATTTTCTATACACGATTTTTTTGGATGACAATGCAATAATTTAAATATAACTAATAAACATAATTTGATTAAATCTAATTACTGAAATAATAAAATTTTATTCCAAGTTGCTCAGTTAGTCGCCAAATGGTAGCCAAATCAGTCGTTTAAATCATTTGTTCGTTATCATTGTGATTATGATTGCTTCCGTCTCACTGAAAACTAACACGAAAGCTGTTGGAGAAAGACTTTTAATTTTGAAAATCGTAAAGTGTTGATTACGAAACTTTCGTTGGCAACACCATCTATAACAATCCGTAAAATATCGCGGAATCATAAGTGACTAAAAGAGATTTATCGTGCATGGCTGCTGACGGTATCTTCCAAATTTAGCGTATCGTTGAGTTTCTAAAATTTTACTGTATAGGCCTCTTTTTCTTCCTAAAACTCGAGCTCGGCTTAAAGTTTGAGGGTGGAGGTTTCAACAATGACAGCTTTTTTTTTTTTGCTATATTATCGTAGAGTAACACCACTTTTTACCAACCGTTATCGTCTGTTTGGAAAAGTACTTTATTTTGTGTCAAGCAAGGAGCGATGTACCTGTGATGGGATGATTACGAATTTTTTTTTCTTTTCGAGTTGGATGTAAGGTAAGTTGTCACTGTCAAATCAAAATTTTATCATAAGATTATTTGGAAATCCTTTTACATTTTTCTATTGAATACAGTACAAACTGAATGACATTTGTTTGACTAAATTGTTAAGGTATTTATTTTAAAAATAAGATAATTTTGTCTAACACATTAGTTTCGGAACTTACTTATGGATAAAAAGAGTCTAATAATTTTTCACTTTTGTTTTAATGAATAAAATTGGCATCTATGCCTGGATTTAAGTATCGGAACTTAAAATCTTTTTGAATCGTGATTTCAACAAGTAAAATCATATGTAATGATTTAGATTCAACAGCATTTATTAAAGTAAAAGTATTATTTCTTGTAGATATATATATATATATATATATATATATATATATATATATAATTTTGTTTAATGTAATTAATAACTTCTTCACTAAAAATGAAATATTAAATTCAAAGCTATGTTATACTTAAGTCTTAATAATTTAATAATGCTGTTATAGCTTTTTATTATATAAATAATTTCTTAAATTATAGCGATATGGTAGGTTACTAAAATTTTCAAGTAAAATATTAAAAGTTTTGCTCTACAATGTTTTATTCATCTTCAACCAGAATGATCAACCCAAAACCATAAAGGTGAATTTTATATTACAGTAAACCATTAAAATGTTGGTATTAATATAAAGAGTAAATGAGCAAGAAATATCTAAGTTTCATGTCAGTTTTTTTTTTTTTTTTTTCTTTTTTTTTACATTTAATTTTTTATTTCTTTTTTTATAAATTTCAGTAAATATTTAAAATGTTATTATTGCAAACAAAAAAGATATATATAAATGTTCTATGAATATAAATTTAAAACTCTTCCTGGCCAAATTATTATTATTTAAATGGACTTTTCTAAAACAAATATAATAAATTTCCAGTTGTACCAGATTTCGTTTCATTTCATATATTTTATGCAGTACTTACCAATATTAAAAATAAAAAAAAATGAGATCGCTGCTTTTTCTTCCAGTCCTCATTTACACAAACAAAGATTTCTCGACATGAATAATTATGAAATAACGGAGAAGAACGTGATACGATCATGTCCAAATAGCATATTTCTTTGCAGGACAAGAGAAATTAAAATGAATTTAATATTAAGAACAATTAAATTATTTGTTATAAAATTAAAGGAAACTAAATAAATGAATATAAAAAATATACAAGAAAAATAAATTATGTCAACAAAAAGAACTTAAGAAAGAATAATTTTTCCAACAAATTGCATAATATTTTCTAGAGTTTTTGGTTTTAAGAGGTATAGAGCAACAAATGCTCTTGTCCCCTATTACTTGCTACATGTATATTACTTTATAATTATAAAGATGTTGAAATAAATTATTCTATTGCCAACAAAACTTTTTTGGGGGAACAATGTCCTTTTTGAAAATAAAATTTGTCGCAAATTATTCGAAATGATTCATTTTATCCATACAGCCGCTAAACTTATTCTGTAATATATTTCAAGGTGCAAATTTTTATTTTCGAATTTCCATACAGAAACTGAAATAAAAAAAATATTTACAATAATCAGCCTCACAACAAGCAGTAATCTTAAAGCAGTCTAATTGAGATTTAGATTCCCAATCCCCGGTAACATAGTATGGCAAGTAAGGTCAAGCACTTTTGGATATACGTCAGCACCTGTCTTCTGTAACGGACGTCATGAGGACGACAGACGTGAATTGGTGTCCTAATTTTTGACTGTGAAATATGACTTGGCAAACTATGCTCAATTTAATTGCACATGATACCATAACGATATTTATACAAATAAATAATTATTTGTGTAAAAATCTTTATTTGACATAAGTATTTTGGAATACATCATTGAATGCTCTTAATAATATTTCTTTGGCTCAGAAGTTTTTTCTGTAGAACTTAAAATACACATCAAGTGACGAAGAGTAACATAAACTATATCGAAATCAATACAAATCTCTTTCATGGAATCAGATTATTTTAATCCATTACTTTTGTTCGTAAAATCTTCTTTAAATATCTTTAGAAAATTCGATTTTGCGTGAATGAAGTGTCTAAAATATGTAATTTAAGAAGTTACCGAATACATAATATTATATTTGCTAACTTTCAGATTAGGAGTAATAAAGATGATTTTTGTATGATAAGAGTGCGTTATTCGATTACGAGCCATACCAATTCGATTACACCACTTTTAATATCAAGAGTGTAAACATTGTTCTTTTTATTAATATATAGCAACAGAAATGCCAAAACTTTTTTTAAATTATTGGTTCGCGAATAGCTGCAGTATAACTGTTACTGAAAACTGTGTTCATTTTCTTTCAGACACCTAAATATATTTTCTCTCTAGGATTACCAGTCCTTAATATACTATAACTCGCTGAAACTAATCAATATTTTAATTCATATCTTACCGTTTCAATTGTGAATCGAATTTTAGAAGTTTTCAGTTAATCATAGAAAATTGAATATTTAGTTCCATTTAATAATATTCAAATGTGTTAAATGAGTAGCAGTCTATAAATTCTGATAAGCATTTAAAAGTCATTTTAATGTTATAGATATGAGTCCATTACTGTTATTTATAGTGCTACACTGTATAGTATCGCACACTGTTCTAGATTCTATCTGAATAGTGCTGTTTAGTTCCGAGAAAGACTAACCAAAAGAAACCTCGCGCAATTAATAACATTTTTTCATCGTACAAAGAAAATACACAACATTATTAATACACAAAAACTAAATAAACTTGAATTTGTATTTAGGAAAGCATTGGCATTAAACGGGTAGTTTTTTTGCAAACATGAAAGCTTTAAAAGAATATTTAGGAAAAATCTGTATCTTTCAATTGGTATTTTCGTAACTCCTCGCTATGCCTGGAATATCGAAGAAATAGCCATCAGTGAACCCTATTAGAAATTGAAATTACTTGTTATATATATGCTATAAAATTACGCATAATAATCATTACCTTAATTAGTCTCACTATCACTTTCTCAGAAATGTTATGATTTTATATTTTTTTTATGGCGTAGTAAAAAAAGATTTTTAAATTTAAGGTGTGATCGATTTATAAGTATTATTTTAATTTATAAAACACGCAGTAAAATCATTTTTTTTTTCTTAAACATATTCTACAAAATAAGTTACAATATAAATTTTATTAAATCCTTTGAAGATGGTATTTAAGTTTTCGAAATATTCTACAATAGTGCAATACGGAATTTAAATTTTATTTACCTTTCATTCAGAGAAAACTTCATTACCACTCAAAACCGTAATATGCAATGAATAAGGTTTGTATCAAAGTGTAAGCAAATGCCGTAGTATTACGTTTCAGGATTTATTATAAAATGCGCCTTTATATTCCAAAGCCTCGATGTTATTAAAGGAAGATCATTAAAAATAATCCTCTTTTTTTTAGTTATAATCCGTATTTCTGTCTTTTTTATTTGTGGCCGCGGTAGCCTAGTGGTCACAGATTCGGTTTCATGTCCCGCGGTTTTGATTCAGTCACGGAGGTTGATTCTTGGCCACAAAAGACCCGCCGTGTAGCCGGGACAAATGCACTTTAAATCTGTCGTTGCCCAAAGTCTTCCCTTTGGCGTGGTGTGGATCTTATGAGAGGAGAGTGCCAGGGCAGGTGTCATCCTCGTCAATTGACCATATTTCAAAATTATAAGGTCCGTCGCCAATAGCCTTCGTCTTGCTTCTTGTGCGACATTAATAAAAAATAAACTGTCTTCTTATTTCAGTTATGTTCGATTACTTTTTTATATAACGTGTGTTGCATTTGTTAGAATTCTATTGTCTGGAATAATGGTTGATCGTGTGACCACTTGATAAATGTGTATCGGAATAAGTTCCTTAAATATCTTTAAATAATTCAATTTGCGATTATTAACGAATGGAAGATCACTAAGTAAAAATGTTACCAACCGTAAAAAATTTTTGCTAATCGATAAAATAATTGAATGTTAAGAAGAATATAGAAAAATTATGTTCACCGGACAAGCCAGAAATACATTCTGCATATAGGAATGCGTCCATTCATTTTTTACTTTCGACGGGCAATAAAAAAAAAACTTAATCTTTTTTTAATTATTTGTTTAGAAAGATGTATACATAATAATTGTAATTATAATAGAAATTTTGCTTAATACATTTCTTAAGTCAAAATTTATCTCTCAAGAATAACAAGCTTTTGAAGTGTTACCATATACGTTCCAAACCAATCATTTTTTTCCTCAATGAATTTTTCGATTGAGAATCCCAATATCGAAATCCTCCCTAATTCAAAGAAGATTCAATATTTTGTTCTATACATAAATATTAAGGTTTGATGACTTAAAATTATAGAAAAAGTTCACTTACATATATTTTTGTAAGTTGCAATCAAACACTACATGGCTATCACGTTTTCACATGAACTATATTTAATTAAGTTCAACGTTGTTTGGAAAAATTATTTATAAATAAAAATAATATTTTTCATCAAATTCATTATAGAAGTATTATTCTCTTTTGATTACATGAAACATTTTTTTAAACATAATAGATGTAACATATTACACTATGAAATTTTATTTAAGTATTTTGGAATAAATATTTCTTTTGAAATAATTTATATTTCCGTTATATTCTACTTTTAGGTTACAGTGATTTCTCTCGTATTCTTTGTTAGAAAACTTCCTAACCACTCAAAATTATAAGATTAATCTCATAAATTTTGCTACAAAAGGTATGTGGTAGCAATTACATTTCTTTCTCAATCTGTTTTAGAATGCGTCTTCGTGTTTTGGAGAACGCTATATTTTTAAATGAAGACTTAGAAATGTTATATTTACAATTTCAAATAAACGGTTTTCCTTTTCTTACTGAATCATTATTATTCATCTGTCTTTTAGCTACACCGAATGCAATTATAACAAATGCCATTGGAAAAAGTCTCATTCGTGAAATCAATAAATTTTTCTAACTTTAAGTGCACTTATTGAGGTAACTTGCTTCTTACACTATACAGTTCCTAGTCTAGAAAAGTGACAGTTGCCATGGAAGAGAGTCTTTTTGATTGCAGCAAATGTACATTCAGCAAAGCATTATCTTTACATTAAGAGGAACTTTGAAAAAGTTTCAAATTGAAATCACTGTATTGTTCAAAATAAAATCCCTTGTACATTTCCAAGTATACTAAAAGTAATCGATTTTCAAATTTTAAAAGGAAATTTTGCACATATATAAAGATATGAGAGTACAACATTTAACGTAAGTAGATAATGATATAAAATATTTCAACGATAATATATCATACATAAATGCTTTAGGTTACCACAGCGATTTCAAATCTGCGGTTTAATTTTTTAAACCGTCGTAATATGAGATCTAATAGATAAGACATTTCCTTTTGTGAATTATAAGAAAATACTTAGTTTTTTCATTCATTTAATATATATATAACTGTACAAAATATTTTGCTGCAATTATTTATCATCTTTTGACTAAATTAATTGTATTTAATTTTTTTTTTTTTTTTTTTTGAAAAATGCTTTTTCTCTATTATTATGTTCCTTTTAACCAAATTTTTTTTAATCCATTGTTTGTTTTTCTTGGATATCAGATCCATAAATATGTTCAAAAAATTCGATTTATTGTAAATTATGTTTATAAAATATCTAATTGAATACGTCGTCAATGATGTAAAATATATAACAATTTTCAAAATTACAAGTATGTTGAGTGTTTTTTGAACAATAAGAATAAATGTTTATTTTTGATGTGCCACATACACTTTTCAAGATAAAAATGTAAACCTTGGCTTTATATTTTAGAGTTGCAACAGAAAAGTCTGAAATTGCTTAAATTATTGTTCACGAAGAACTCCTATATGAGTCTATTTAAAATTACAAAATTCTTCATTCATTTTCTCATATAAATATTTTTATGTCAAGGGACGCCAGCCATAAAAGTATCACATCCCTCATAAATGAAATATTTATTTAGTAAATCGTTAAACTTTTCAGTAGTGTGAATTAAATATTTCATTATCACTCCATCATCTTAGAGATATTATATATATATATATATATATATATATATATATATATAGTATTGAAACATTTAAACTTAAATATTTTCAGTTTTGTAACCAATAGAAAAGGAACATTTTTGCAACTCTCTATATGATGTTAAGTATGCTAATTTTTTTTATCTTATAACCAATTGTTTGTTTTATTTTAAATAAAAAACGTCTTCTTTAAAATTGTAGCATAAATTTCAAAGATATGATACTCTTACGACTTAATAATGCAATTGAGTCCTTTTTATTACATAAAAAGCATTTCAATCATTCAATGTGGCCTGTTGAAATTTTTTAAAAGTTGCCAATGGAACATTAAACGTTTAGCATATTTTTATATTAACTTCAACAAAAAGGATCAGCTTATTGTGCTAAAGGTGATTTTTCTTTTATAATAAACCATTAAAATTTTGCAACTAATTGAAAGCGTAAATTAGTATGAAGTTGGTATGTTTAATTTGAATTTTTAAAAGTGAATTGTTAAAAGAGAATTTTTTCTTATGTTCAGTTTATAGAAATTTATATAAATATTTTATAATATTACTGCTATATATAAAAAATATGGTATATGTAAAAGTTCTCTGAATGTAAATTGAAACCTTTCAACTAATAGTATGTCATTAATAAGTATTTAAAGAAAAATATTTTTTTCAGCAAAATGCATAATATTTTCTAGAGCTTTTTCTAGCTAGAGCTAGTTTCAGCTTTTATGAGGTATAGAGCAACAACTGCTATTGTCCCATAATATATGCTACATGTACAAACCTTTATAATTATTATGAACTTGTAAGACTTATTTTATAGCAAAAGAATTTATTTTGGGGTAAATGGTCGGTTTTGAAAATTAAATTTGTAACAGTCGATATAGTCCACTTTTACACATTCCGCAGATAATCTACTTCTGATATGTAGTTAAAAATGTGAATTTTTACTTTCGAGTTTCTAACAGAGAATGATATAAAAAAATATAAAATTACAATCATCATCCAGTTCACCTTAAATAGCTATCTCAAAGTAGTCGCACTGGGATTTAACTTCTTAATCTCCGGTCGTGAGTATGGCTGGTAAGGTCCTTCGCATTTCGGTATGCGTGAGCCCCTGTCTTCTCAAACAGACATCATGAGGATGACAAACGTGAATTAGGGTCCTAATTTTCGACTGTGAAATATGACTAGGCAAACTAAGCTCAATTTGAAATGAACAAGATCCCATGATTTCAACCGGCCCACTTGATGAAGTCGGACTGTGAATTAGCTTCTTATTCTTCATCATTGGATGTTTCACTGGTGATTCAAAGAACAATTTGTTACCCGCGAGTTCCGTCTGACGGTTTGAAAAGTTTTCGCTTTTATTTCCGAATTTCCAACTTAACAGATATTCTCATCCCTGATACTTTTTACCTGACTGCACATGTTCTCAAGAAAATTCAGTTCCGGTATACTATACAAAGTACAGTATTTATATTGATATACTTTTTTATACGATTTAAATTCTTAGTCTCCGAAGAATCCTTTTTTGCTAATATATAAATTCTTATTCATCACTTTTCAAAATTGTATCGCAATTGTTTCTCTATAATACCTAAAGAGTAAAAATGATCGTGACAGTTACTTTGCAATTTTATTCACTTTCAATCAAGTAAATCTTTTAGCCACCCAAGGGTCTATAGTTTTTAGGTGGGGAATTTTTGGCTCACCAGATCACTTTTCAATTTTTTTATCGATTGCCAAATCAATATATGATTGTTTCGATTTGAACGACCATTTGATTTGACAAATAATGAAGCGATAGGTGCTTCAGCGATTAGCCAATATGTTATGTTGCTCCATCGTGAAGGCAAGTTTTTTTCAAATCCAGAATCATTCTTTGTGGGATTTACGGATGACAAAGCTATTAGTATGTAGTGGAATATTTGCCCAATAATAACAAAAGTGAGTTGTCATCCTGGAATAAGGTTCTCAGATGAGAATGATCCAGAAATGAAATTTGGATTGAAGTCATGCATAATAAAAAGTTTTTGTGAAAGAACCGGAAGTCTGTAAGAAGAATTACACTTTCGTGATGCTGGGAATCGGTAAATGTGATTTTTTTCACGCTTATTTAAGCGAAATTGGGAGTCATCTTTAAGCATAAATTTACATTATAAAGTAAAGTAGGTATTAGAGATTAATAGTTCGTAGAATGAGTTGACGTTAGTCACCTACATAGATTGTTACAGATTGTTACATGGATTTTTAGATACATAGATTGTTACATTTTCTCCAGGATGTCATGGATTGATCCAAAGATGAAGATTACGCTTTTAAGACAGATCTCTAGTAATGAAGTTACACTTTGGAATATGAAAGCAGAGAAGAAGCGAACATATTTGTACTTTATCAGACATATCATTAAAATTATAACAGTTATCATACTCCTCATCATCTGACTGTTATATTTGCTTCATTATACCTTAATTTAGTGACTAGATAAACAATTAGCGATGACTGAAACGATGAACAATAAAGAAGCTTTACAAAATTACTTCACAGGTATCTTGTTTCGTGACATTATAACACTCCTTTTTGAACTGACCTGATCCTCGAAATATCTTTCAAAACTCCTTCGCATATTTTTTAGTAATCCTACTGCATACATTATAGTTGCATATGGAGCTGCGAATTAATATTTTGATTTCTTTTAAACTCCGCTTCATGTAAATTTAATTAAATTCAGTTAGGATCAAATTTGTCTCACCGTTGACTTAAATTAATAGGAGTATTCTGAATATCCGTTTAACCTACAGATGACTCTGAGTAGTGTCAATTTAATTACTAATCCTTGGTATAACCAGAGCATATATAAATGAATAAGAATGTACTTTTGTTTAAGCAAAAATTATGTGTTTGACACATACTATATTTTTAGACATTTCATTTTTTATATCTGCCGTTATTGTAAAAAGGAAATCAAGTTTTATTTCATTTCTATTGTAGGATGTACTACAAACTCCTCAGAAACTCAGAAGCATCTCATATATTTCATAACAAATTGTAAGAATTAAGTTTTAGTAAACCGAGATTAGTTGTAATTTATCAAGAATATATGTCCTGTAGAGCAGTGCTCCGCAACCTTTTCTCACCTACGACGCACCAAAATTCTTTCTAGAATTCCGCGGCACACCAAAAGCTAAAGTATATAGGTATTAATTGATGCACAAATTTTACAATAAATGTTTGTTTTTTATTTTAAAGTATACATATATAAAACCATAACATATTTATTTCTACGCAATCATAATAATTATTAATGTGATACCTGCGCTTGTTTCAATGAACACAAAAGTTTTGTATTCGGCTCAATATTTGACAACGCAACCCGAAGTTCTTGGTCAAGATCTTTTAAGCATGACCGCTTATCATTTTTAATTAATACAAGAGTTGAAAAACTTTGCTCACATAAATATGTCGTCGAAAATGGAAGTAATGTTAAGATTGCTTTGTAGGAAATGTGAGGATATTCTTTTTTAACGTAAATCCAGAAAACATCTAATGGAACTTCGGAGAAGTATAATTTTAAAGTCATGTCATTATTTAAATCTGTAAACTCCTCTCGAATTTGTAGAGGCAGTGCTTCCGTAGAATTTATTGCAGTGGTTGCAAAAGGATTTCGAATCCAATCGTATTGTTCCGTATTAATGAAATAAAAATATTGATCAAATTTCTGCTGAAGCATACTTAAATGTTGCTGGGCCAGATCCACAATTAATTGGTTGTTTTCAATTGTAATATGATTGATCCTTTGGTACATTTCCAAACATCCTTTTTGCAACTCTTTCTGCCAAAGTTCCAGTTTTTTTAATAAATCCTTGTAATTTGTCGGAGCACGTCAAAATATTCTCATTTCGACCTTGCATTTTTTTACTAAGTTCATACAAATGCTCGAATATATCAGCCATGTATACAAGTTTGGCTATCCAGTAATCATCATCGAGGTGCTGGAATATTTCGAGCATATTCTGTGTTAAAAGAAATTCACGCACCTCGTGACGAAGCTCAAATAATCTAGCCAAAACTTTGCCTCGGGATAGCCATCGAATTTCTGTATAAAATAAAAAGGATTCATATTCGGGTCCCATTTCTGCACAAAGTAATCCAAAAATTCGCGAATTTATGGCTCTTGATTTAATAAAGTTTATGATTTTAATGCATTCATTCATCGTGTTCAAAAGTTCTTCCGGCAAATTCTTGACCATCAATGCTTCTCGATGTATGCAGCAGTGTGTAAATTGTACCGTCGGATTTTTTTTGTTTTACACAAGAGACAAAACCTTTTTTACGACCCGTCATTGCCGCAGCGCCATCCGTGCAAACAGCAATGCAGTTGCTCCATTAAATATTACATATTTTGAAGAAATCATCGGTTACTCGAAAAATTTCTTCACCGGTAATTCGCTCTGGAACCTCCTTAGAAAATAAATAATGTTCTTTAATAAAGTCCTCGTCAACGAAACGTACAATAGCTATCAGCTGTGCTTTATTTTTAATATCAGTTGTTTCATCGATCTGAAGAGCAAATTTTTCAGCCGATAACAGTTTTTTAATCAGTGTTCCTAAACTATCACTTGAGATATCGTGAATACGTCTTTTAACAGTATCAGCAGACAACGAAACTTTATTCACTTCCTTAACTTTATTGGGCCCAAGCATAAGTCTAACAATTTCCATGCATGCTGGTTTAATAAGTGTTTCGCCGACAGTATGTGGCTTCTTCTGACGTGCAATTAATTTTGCAATATGATAGCTAGCTTCTAATGCCTTTTCAGAAACTATTACGGCTGATTTCATAAATTTCTTCTGTTTTTTATTTTGTTCTAAGCACCTCTTAAAATATTGTTTGTCTTTGTTGGCGCAGCTAGGATGGCTTGAATATAGATGCCGCTTTAATTTACTGGGTACCATTGACTCGTTTGATAGCTGATCGCCGCAAATGATGCACTGTGGTCTTGGTGCCGTTTCGTCACCACACCACGAGAATCCATATTTAATGTGGTCTTCGTCGTACTTTCTTTTCACTACCTTCTTTAGGTTTTTTTGTAACACTTGTACTGGGTTCTTCATAATCTGTACGTGAAGACGAATCTTTCCGACGTAAAAATTTATCCATATTTAACCTTTGCGAATCGGCTGAAATTGAGAGAAAATTTCCTTTCCGTACGGCTGCTTATTCAACTTAGGAGACAATTTCTTACCCCCACTTGAATGTTCAGTATGCTCCATGAGTCATTGTTAAGATATTCATTTTACAATGGGGTGAGGGGAAGGGTTGCCGAATTTTAGACAGGAATCAAAACAGTATTAGACGGGCTCCTACATTTAGTTACATATGTCACGATAATTTTTTCTAAATTCTCCATTCCATCTTTTAATTGGATGGGTTTTACAAGCTTTACGCTTTGAAATACTTATTTAGTTTTTATGAGTATCGTTCATTTTGCAAAATTTATTTTTTTAAAAAGAAAATTCTAAAATTCAAAGAGATATTTTACTAGAGTTTGAACAACAGAATTTCAGGTAAAAGAGAGAAAAAGATAATTGAGATATTTAATAATAATCATATATGAGAAAAGGGCTTTATCTATTTGTTTCATTCATAATTTTTTCTAAATCTCCACAAATAATTGCAAAATGTTTTCTTGTTCCTTAAAATTATTTAGTATTTAAGAATAATTAATTAATATAATTATAAAGAAATTTATGATAACTATGAAAGTCTAGTAAATAAATTTCTTAAATTAAAAGTTTCTGTACTCACATAGATAACCTGCTCCGAAAGTACAGCAAACAGAGGCAAAACTTCGAACTAATTTCTTATAAATTCGAATAAAAATAATTTATAATATTTTTTGCTGTGATAAAAATATTTTTCTGAATTTTAATCTTAAGAAAAAACATGTATTTATATTTTAATTTTAGAAGAATTTTTGCCCCGAAGCTTAACTGAAATCTTAAATTTTTTAAAAAAAAGAAAAATTTGTTATAAGCATTGCTTTTCTTAAATATGTAAAAAAGTGAGTTCTTCTTTTAAAAATGTTTGACTCTTAAAAGAGGCCCTTTTTTTTTTGTTTGTTCTCCATTTAACTTTCCTGCCCATTGAAATTTCATCGGTTCAATTTTTTTTTTTTTATTCTTATCTTTTCTTTTCAGTTATTTCTGTGCTGTGTCATTTTTAAATAAACTGTGTGATATTCTTCGAAACAATTATGGTCAGTGCAAAGAGCCATGTTGCATGCCTTACAAATTATAGTGGTTCTTCTTTGTAAATTCTTTTTAGCACAACATACGCATCGTCTTTTTTTCTTTTCGTCAATTGACCAATGAGAAAATTTTGTATCCTTTGTTTTCAATTTTTGTGTCACTGAAGGCTCTGCAATTTTATGAGTTATATTTCCTATCAAAGATGTTATTAAATTCATTCTAAATTCTTTTAAACTGAAATTCGACGAAGTTTGATTTGACTTAAATATCAGAAACGCATTAAAACAGCAATATTCATGCTGGCATTTATAATTGCTGGTATGAACTTTTAACCCGACTTTTCCCAAAAATGGTAATACATTTTACGTTTCATTGGCTTCTTTCCATAAAAATAAACTCTTTCTGCTTTCTCAACAAAATTCCCTGATGTATCCAAATCAACCGTATTATCTCCCAAAAGGGTATTTTCTAATTCTTCGCATTCTGAATCACTATCATCAAAACTTTCTTCATCTAAATTCGTCATAACAATTTCAATCCCCATTTGCGTGAGATACTTCTGAGGCATTCTTAAAAATTTAAGAAACAAACCCGAGAAAAGAAAAATTCTTCTATTATGGACAGCGTAAAATTATCGAATGGAGAATATCTTTAACCTTGTAAGTTGTTGTTCCGAAACATCGCCAACCATTTGAAATGCTCACGCAAATGATAATATTGGAGAAAAAGTTCCCCACCCAATTACGGACAAAGCGACACCGAGTGACAAAGGCATCGGAGAACTTCTTCTGAGAAAAGGGAGGAGGAATATTCTTTCAATCGCTTGGTACAGCATCTGTACCGAAGCCGAAGTCAAGGGACAAAATTTTTATGGTACAGCATATGTACCGCCGAAGGGAAAAGGTTAAAGGGGTATAAAACTTAAAAATTTTTATACGAAGAACGTTAACCATACATAATTCAGTAAGATAATTAATAATAATTATCGTTAGTGGTAAGAACGTGTTTATTTAACTTTGTGTTGTAAAATAGTGACAACAATAACATACGAGTGAACGTGATGTATCACGCGCAAATGCAAATAACACATGCGCATGAGTCTTCAACGACGCGCATAACGGTCTTTTTGCTTTATCTATGATTGATTTGGTGGGCCTTGGTGTTTACATAACACACTGTGCAGTTTTCAATAGTTATTTAGTTATAATAATTACCAGGGGACCATTGAATAATTATTTAGTTATAATAATTATTCTATAGTATATTTAGAAAAATAGACATTATTATGAAAAAAAATTGTCATTGTGTATTAAATACATGAGGAAAAATTGTAAAATGTCAAATATAATGTATTTGATCGCGGCACACCTGTATCTGGCTCATGACACACCAGTGTGCCGCGGCACACCGGTTGCGGAGCACTGGTATAGAGTGCGCACCCGCTGGAAGGTTAAGACTTTTGAGGAGAGGATTTTACTTTTTCAAATATGACTTGTCATCTTGTTTTATAATATACAGACTCCTAACTGCCAAGTTTTTCAAACAAATTAAAATTATCATCAATTCGTCTTAAAATTTTTTAAGTGTGCAGCATCAAATATCTCCTTGATTCATCCAAAGCTAGAGAAAAGAAAATACAAAAATGGAAAAAAAGCTTTCCAAGTCCTGTGATACATCCTGAGAAACATCTAATAAATGTCTGTCTTCTTAGAGCAATTTCATCTGCTTTCATTTGAATACCTTTATTATAAAGACGGCGTGCAAATATTCGGAGATAAGCCTTAACAATTTCCGATTCTTTCGAAAAAAGATTAATTGTTTTTTCCACAATGCCATAACAATTTCAAATAATAATTTTGTCAGTGCTAACTCTACACAAGTTACTGAAGCAAATATATTTTGTCTTATGTATTCATCCGTTTACTTCGTCACGTATTCCTTTCTCAACTCAAGTTTGTTCTCAAGAAAAACAAACTTGATATTTCCATTAATTGATGTCTGATGGTGTATTTTATAGTATATATAAATATATCTCGTTTTAAACGGGGCTGTAATATATAATGGTTCACGCATTTGTGGTAAATTTAATATTAAAATAAAAAGTGAAACTGTTAAATATTACTATTAAGCTCAATGTTTCTTATTCTAAAAACTTAAAAATCATTATTTTACTTAAGTTTTTTGGAATAGATCATTGAATGTTCTTTATAATATTTTTTTGGTTCTGAAGTTTATTCGGCAGAACTTAAAATATGTATGAAATGACGAACAGTAATAAGTATTATATAGAAAAGAATACAAATCTGTTTCTTTGAATCACATAATCTAAATCCGTTGCTTCTATTGGAAAACATTTTTCTAAATATCTTTAAAAAATTTCATTTTGGTTAATAAGGTGTCTAAAATATATAATTTAAGATGCTAATGAAGATATAATATATTTGCTAACTTTCAGATTAGGATTATGTAAACATGATTTTTAAGATACGTGTTTCACTTCTGTGCCACGCCTAATTTTGAAATTAAAAATGTAAACATTGTTTTTTATTGCTCTGAAACAACAGAAAAGCCATTTTATTAAATTATTTGTTCCCGAAAAGCTGCAGTATAACTGTAACTGAAAATGAAAAAATCAGTTCATTTTTGTTCACGCGTAAATATTCTTCTCTGCATAAATACCAATCCTTAATATACTATAACTCTTTGAAACCAATTAATTTTTAGTTTATAGCTTACCGTTTCAATTGTGAATCAAACCTTGGAAGTTCTCCATTATTCTTTGAGCATTGAATATTTAGTTCCATTTAATAATATTGAAATTTGTTAAATGAATAGCAGTCTTTAAATTCTTAAAAAAATTTAAAAGTCGGTTTTGATGTTTGAAATATAAGTACATTACTGCTATTTGTAGTGGCACATTATATGACAAAACAAATTGTTATAGAATTAATCTGAATAGTGTTGTTTAATCCTGAGAAAAACTAAAGAAACTTCGCAAACTAAATAACATTTTTCATCGTACAAAGAAAATGCAAAACATTATTAATGCACAAAAACTAAATATACTTGAATTTGTAATTAGGAAAGCATTGGAATCAAAAGGGTAGTACTTGTACCGACTTGCAAGATTTAAAAAAATATCTAGGAAAAAGCAGTATATTTAAATTGGAATTTTCGTAATTCTTCGCTACGCCTGGAATTTTCTAGAAACATCCATCAGTGAATTCTACTAGAAACTAAAATTACCTGTTATATATATGCTATAAATATTACGCATAATAATTACTATCTTAATAAGTCTCACTATCAGTTTCTTACGAATGCTATGAATTTATAAGCTTTCTTATGGCGTAGTTAAAAAAAAATATTTTTAAAATGTAAGGTTGTTAGGCTTATTAGAAGTATTATTTTTATTTATAACACACACAGGAAAAACATTTTTATTCTTTAACATATTCTGTACAGTATGTCACTTTATAAATTTAATTTTCATTATTTTATTAAATCTTTTGAAGAAGGTATTTAAGTTTTTGATATTTTCTACAATATTGCAATACAGAAACTAAATTTTATTTACCTTTCTTTGATAGAAAACTTCATTACCACTCAAAACGGTAATATGCATTATATAAAGTTTGTATCAAAGGTTAAGCAAAAGGCCGTAGTATTAAGTTTTAGGACTTATTATAGAATGCGTCTTTTTCTTCAGAAGGATGCAGTACTTTTAAAGGAAGGTCGTTCAAAGTAGTCGCTTTCCATTTTTGAATTATTAACCGTTTTTATCTCTTATTTCAGTTATATTCTTCTGCTGTTTAGAAATAAGGTGAGGTTTATTTGTTGGAACTGTATAGTTTGTGTGTGGAATAATGTTTGTCCGCTTGACCATTCAATATGACCAGGGTTCGGAAATCGCTTGTGATATTGGTCGAAACGATGCGACGAGTAAAAGATGCTGGGAAGAATGGGAGGACAGTGAAAGATTTCAGCGTTATTGTAGTAGCTGTATATCTAGGTCCACAGCAGTTTCGGAGGACAGAGTGGTTCTTAGTTCAGCAGTCACCGAACTTGCTTTCACTAATGAGCACCAAACAGGTGCTTCAACAAGGGGTATAATCAGGGGTGTCATTTCCCTCGACAGCCGTACCTCTTTGGCCGTCAATAGAGGCATACTTACAGCACAGCGGTAAATCGACGATATTCTGATACCTATTTTGCTACCGTACCTTTTACAATATCCTGGCTTTATTTTTCAACAAGAAAATGCCAGACCAAATACGGCACGCATTGTTATGAACTGCATTACAGCTTGTCAAACACCTCTTTGGCCAGCCAGATCTCTCTCTAACCGAGCATGTCTGGGATAAGATGGGAAAGCGACTGCATCTACCAGGAAATGTTGATCACCTATCCTAACAATTGGAACAATTTTTGCAAGAAATACCAAAGGAGACCATCAGGGAGCCTTATCACTCTATTCTACGTCGTGTGGCAGCTTACATCCAAGCTAGAGGGGGATCAACACCTTATTGAGCTCGTTAGTTTGTAACCATATTTCTCTGAAAAAATCATTAAATTTTCCTGAAATTTTAATTATTTTCTATTCTGTACATAATTGTCCTATCCTCAAATTTTTGTCTCCATCGGAATTTTTTTTTTTGCTTAAATATTTAGTGTAATGCCTGAAAACGAATTTAGTTCAATTCGTAGGAGTACTTTATTATTTATAAATCTGTTTATACTTAGAGCTACCATGTGGGTCATTGCTGACTCGAACAAGTTAAATGCCATTTCTTTTATTTCAACCACGATTTCAAGGATGCTTCAAAAATATTGTATCAAGAAATGTATTGCATTGGCTTTTTGTAAAAAGGTGAGAATAAATAGGGTGTGTGTCCACACATCTGGCATATATCTCTTAGAAAGATGTGTGAGCTTTTGTGATTAGAAGTTATTGTTCCTATGCATTAGAATGTTGTACAATGTTCTTAACTTTGTTATAGACTAGAAACTAAGTAAAAAGAATTTTTTCCCTTTTTGGAATTTGAGGCGAAGGAAAATGAATTAATGGCATTCCTGGGTAACACGTATCTAGTGAGGCTACTCTTCAGTTGACGTCTTCCAATGGAAGAAGTTTTAAAAATGTTTCAACTTTCAAGAAATGACTCTTGCAATGACAGAAAATGCAGCCGATGCTGACAATGAAAATTTTCTTATAAACGATGGATAAAATATTCTGGAAAATGTTTATGTAATTTTATCGTCTGAATCTAGTTGAAGAGACAGCGAGCTCAAAAGAAAATATTCTAAATAAATGCAGTTCAGCAATTTATAAAACAGCAAAACTTGTAAAAGGCTTAAGAAAAAATGAAAATAATGGAGTTAAATCACCCC
>BMAW01014040.1:0-65375 GCA_019974015.1 Nephila pilipes
GAAAGGTATGAATATGCCAATAGCTATAGTCAGATGAGTCTGTCAGAAGAGGAATCCATCTGTGTATGGAATCAGACAGATGAATGTGGAGTCTACTTTGGAGAATCGTGGCCGAGTGAATCTGCTAAACTTTCAGCCTGAATCTAATGGAACTGATACGGAGAGTTTGTCTATGGAAGATCTGACTGTCCGGAAAAACTCGTCTGGTCATTTTTTGCAGTGCTCTTAGCAACAATATCGAAAAATATTCTATTTCGGTCTAGTTATTAAGGCGTTTTGACTGCTGCCGTTGTTGTTGAAGAGAGCCGCCGCATAATCTTTCTCCAGTACCATCGTGATGATACGAAGGGAAACATTTTGAACGATATTAAAGATAAGATTGTTTTTCTAAGCAATACTGCAATTGACAAACATCTCATCCCTGTTGTATTGAGTTTCATTTTGAGTAGTTTCTATTCATCTGTAGTTGAGATTGTGAGTCTATGTGACGTGTTCGCCGTAGCTGGTTGGGATTGTGAGTCACTAGTGAGTCATACATTGCCAAGTCTTAGTGTCGAAGGTATTTGCAAGAAATATACGTGTTTTTCAGTTTTTATTAATAATGAATTATTTTACATTTAATAAAAATTATTTTCTATACCTGATAGTTCATTTCTAAATAAAAAAAACTTGAATTTATTTCTTTAATTTGTAATTATTCCATTATTTTAGCCCGTAAACTTAAGACCGAAAACAGATATTGCTCGAGATGTACGAGTGCAAGATTACAATTGGATATTGTTCGATGCAGACTCCTCACTCTATGTCCATCACTGCTTGAACATACCCTAGTACTGTATTTTCATCCGAGTTATACGTATGGTAAGTTTTGTTAATTATTATAACACATATAATTCTATGCAATAAAATTAGTTGAAGAAATAGTAACCACAATTTAGTTGATCGCTTGTTTAGGGAAAACATTTGTTGTTCTTTAACTTAAAGAGAAAAACGCACAATACAACTTTTATTACGTTTTATCTGATTACTTTAAATTCGATTATAAAAAAAAAGAAACAAAATGAAACAAACAAGATTTTGAATCAAGTGAAAGAGAAAGAGAGGAAGAAAAATGAAAAATGATTGTAAAATAGTTTTTCACGAAAATGTAATCATTGTCATACCTCTCTCTCTAGCTGGAAAAGAAGTTTAAACTCTTTTTTCCCCCTCACAAACCAATTTATAAAAAAAAAAAAGGTAAGAGTATTCTCAGAATTTTCACAGATTAAGAAAGAAGAAAGTTATTATAGTAAAATAACGTAAAGAAATTTAGAAAACGGAAAATAAATTACCTGGTGCGGAGAAAAGTCTGATTCGCATTATCTCAAATATCTTGGTTCCGTAAGCAATAATTTATTTCGTCGTTTAAGAAGAGAAAAAAATATTTAAATTGAACAGGCTATGTTATTTTACGTAGAATTGTTTGTATGGAGACATCTTTGAGGGCGAAAGCGTTTACAGAATTGAACGGAATTTAAGAGAGTATTTATATATTTAGGAGATAATATTTTTGCTTGATGTATTATTTAAAAATTAGTACTTGCATTAAGTTATTCGATTTTAGCTGATTTGTACGACCAATTCAATATTTATGATAGTATACTTAACCGGATTAACTGATTGCTTTAAAATCAGAATGCTTGAAGTTTGCTTACGTGTGTATAATTCCGTCGGCCATTAAATTTAGCACTATACCAGCCAATCGCTTCCCATATAATCCTTGTTTTGAGACACATTTCTAGTTAGGAGAAACTATTTGACATAATTTTGCACATTTTATCTCTAATTATTAACCTAGCGTTGATGAAGTTTCTTCTCTCTACATGTTTAAAGCACCAAGCTATTCTTTCAAGTAAAACATAATTTGAAAAAAAATTTGTATCAGTTGAATTTTGAAAGATAATTAAATCATTTATTAAAGTTCTTGTATAGTTTCTTACATAGGAATATCGCGATTGAATAATTTGTTTGTGGTACATAACAATGAATTAAAATATTAGATCTGATACTCATTGAAAAAACATTGATTTTTATACGTAAATACTGATATATTTATTTTTTGAATGCTTTAAAAAACCAAAAATTATTAATCCATAAAATTTCACTTTTATTAAAAGCTATAAAATCAATGTTATTTCACTTTGTAATTTTCATTTGATACATAGATAATTAATAATCTTAAAAAAAAGATAAACTTTAGCACTTGTGTGAATATTCTCGACGATCATAAATTCCAGTATAAATTACATCTACTAATTATATTCCGATCATCTTTTGGCGTAATTTTTCTAGTTTGACAAAAATGGAACACGGAAATCTACACATGTAATAAAATATTCATGTTTTCAGATTTATAATAATTTTAATTTATTAATTGGTATATTTAAGGATTCAGGTTTGTTTTTATCATAATTTAAAACATATGACGAAAAAATCGTTTGCGAAAGAACACGAACGAAATCACAATTCCTTTTCAATGCTTGTTTTTAACCTCACATTGTAACTTTGTTTGGTTCAATACTTTAAAAGCATTTTTGATACATTTTAAGGCGCTCAATTGATCTGAAATTTTTTATACAATATTGTTTTGGATGACAATACGATAATTTCACTATGATTATCAAAATCAATTGATTAAACCTAGTTATTTAAAGAATTAAATTTTACGCCAAGTTTCTCGTCAAGTCGCCAAACGGTCGCCAAATCCATCGTTTAATTTTAATTACATGTAGCTGATATATTATTCAATTTAATAATTTATTGTTTACTTTAATTTTACTTATATTTAGTTTAATTATTGTTACAATTTAATAACACAACTTATCGATCATTTTAATTTTAATAACATGTTTCTTAATTGATTAACATAATGCTTAATTGAACTAAAAAAAATTATGCATATTTATTTTAGGTGATAAATTTAATAAGCATCAGATAATAAAATAAATTGTTGAAACTAAGTTTGAAAGAAAACCGATGCTAAAAAAACTCGTTTTTTACAGATGTTATTAATGGGTTTTATTCTACTCGCATTGTAACTTTGTCTCGTTCAAAACTTTGAAAGCTTTTTTCTCACATTTTCTCATATTCACATTTTTTCAATAAAATTTAATTTATTAAAACTAATTATTTAAAGAATTAAGCTTCAAGACAAGCTTCTGGCTAAATTACCAAATGGTCACTAAATTCGTCACCAAGTTGAATAAAATTTTTATTAAAACTAATAATTGAATAAATTCAATTGGGCTCAAAGTTCCCTGTTGCTCTTAAAATATAAGGTATAAAAAATTATGTTAGGCAAAGTGTGAATTTTGAAAGAAAATTCTTGCTCAAAAAACTCATTTTTCACCGGGGTTTTTACTAAGCATCTTCGAAAGATAAATTCTGTATTTAAAATGTGTATATCTGAAATGGTACATATTACAGTTTGACGAAACCTAAATCATCTATAATTGCTTTGTATGTCTTTGCCCATAATCTTAAAGTCTACCCCGATACATTTGCAAACAAGTCCTTTTTTTTTTTGTTTGCGTCTTAATTGCAATGCGTGTCAAGTATGTCAATGTTACCGCGTGGGGAATTTACGTGACCTCAATGGCTAATCGCCTTTGTTTCTATCCGATAAAGCCGAAGCGAGAACAAAACACTATGGTTGTCGCAATACACAAAAGGATTAAAACAAAAATTCTTTCCCCTTTCTCTTTAGATAGAGCTAGTTCCAAGCAAGCGATGTTGTAAGTACTGAGCAGAATTCTTGATCGAAAATGTATTTTTTTT
Organism: Nephila pilipes; assembly: GCA_019974015.1. NCBI lineage: Eukaryota > Metazoa > Arthropoda > Arachnida > Araneae > Nephilidae > Nephila > Nephila pilipes. The sequence goes on from BMAW01014040.1 coordinate 3,817, forward strand.
CCTTTTTTTCCATCGCTTCCTATGAAGAAGCTAGCCGTTGTAGCCTGTTTTGTAGGATAGTGAGAAATACTTCCACAGCTCATAATGGCGGACGAAAAATCAGAATTTAAATATATATATATATATATATAACAACTTAGTTTGATATAATTTTTACTGTTTTCAGATAAGTTATATGTGGTTTTCGGCAAAAAAAAATATAATGAAAGAAAAAATCTTATGAAAGAAGGTTAGTTAAAAATAATTTAATTTCTTATAAAAATAAAAATAATTCGTGCCCAAAATAAAGTGGTTAATTTCGTTAAGTTCTAAAATAAAATAGAATCCATTTGAAATATATAAAAAAAACATTCGAGGGAGGCTCAAATATTTTCATTTGTCGTTTGGGACCTTAAAGAGATTCTTATCAGTGAATTTTGTAACCTAAGGGAAGTAAATAGTTCAGACTAGATTTGACAGGCAAACAAAGTAAGATAAAAATATGAACAAATTTTAAAGGAGTGTCAGATATGAGTACAACAAAAGAAAAAATGTTGAAATCAAAGTTGGGATTGTTAGGCTCTGTGGACAAAATTTTACACCCGAGTAGTACGAAGAAATTCACAAAAGTATAGGGAGGACGATACAGAAAAAAAAAAAAAAAGGAATGTAAATGGATAGCTTAGAAGTAACATGACAATACGGGTTCCCACACAACTGACGTCACAAAGCAACTCTTGGACTTATTCAATGGGGACATCATCATCATCCATTCCTCAGACAGCCCTGATCTGGCACATCAAGAATTTTATCTTTTTTCCTCTCTGAAGTCGTTTATGAGAGTAAAAATGTTTTCCATCGCCGTTAAGGTCAAAAGTATCATCAAATAAAAAGACAAAAGGGCAAGAAATATTTTTGATAAAGGTATGAAAAACCTCATATATTGCCTCACAAGGTACACTGTGAAGGGAAGCAACTTCTTCAAAAATAGTGTTTGATATAAGTATATAAATTTGCAAATTTTACCTTTTCGATTTTTAACAGATTGAGTTCTCTTATTTTGTTGATAACGCTGAAAGTCCAAATAATATGTTTCTAAAATAATTGGTCATTATATTTTCTGATTAATGTCTTCCAAATGTTTTTTATGTGTGAGGGGGGAAACGGGTTTTTTAATATAAAAATACTCTTTGCGCAATAGTTCTTTAGTAATGTGTTAATATTAGTTTAATTCGTACGTCTGTTTTAATTTTGCAGTTCAGTGAATGAATTTTGCAATAAAGTATAGAGTTTGAGGAAGAAAGCGAAATCTAAAAACTCCATCAATGTTGTAATACTATAAATAATTTTACAAAATATCATTTATTCTAAGAACATAATATAGTGTAAAATTTGCTTCTGTGTTACACAAGAATATAAGGAAACATGAAATTACAAAGTATGGATTATGTGTTTAAGAAAAATACATACTAAGACACTCACTAAGAATGGATTTTTAATGAAGTCTTATCCAAAATGTAATTTCATCCGTTAATCTACTCTTATCTACTCTTATGTTATTTTTGGCGACTTTATCGCCAAAAATGATACGACCGACGCCGAACGGAATATATTTTTTTTCTATGTATACTGCGTATTATCACCCATTAAGTTTACTTGGTGAGATTTGCGCGTGCGAAATGGAAAAATTACAAATAATTTTATATTGAAGCGCTGATGGAGGATTGGCAAGAATTTGGCGAAGGGGCTCTTTATGTGAAATTTCGTGCATGTCGAAAATAGGAAACGTACATATTTAGCGATAGAAATAAATGAGTTTGGAATCCCACGGTCGGTGAAAGTGTAATTTAGCTCCAAAACGTAGAGGGATTTTGAAAAATACTAAAATGGCGACTTCTTATGGAGTAGCGCACACGCGAGACAATTTTCTGGAGAACTTCGTTGCATGTATGAACGAACTCAAGACGTTGTGACATACATAAGACATTTTGGACGTCCCGACTTGTACAACTTTTTCTTTAGGATTGCAGTCACTTGCCATCCTAAATGTTTAGAAATCAAAGATCTCTTGGGGTCAAAAAAAATCTTATGATAGACGCGATGTCATTGCGAGGGTATTTTATTTGAAAGCTAAACACATGATGAATCTTCTGGCAAAAGGTTCCATCTTTGGCAATACTAGGTGTAACATGTATACAGTGGAAGGAATTTTATATTATATATATATGGGTGACTTTTTACTAAAAAAAATTATTTTTCTCGTATATTTGAAAGTCGTGGATAACCATTATTACAGACAATCAATTTCTTAAAATTTTAAATTTAGATCATCATTATCGTTTAAAAATTGAAAATGTTCTTTATATTTTACGTATATGTTCCAAAATATAATATTATCGTCTGCCCATCGAAGCGGGAGGGTATCAGCTAGCGCTTTTATAAAATGAATAAAAAAACATTGTTATTCGCGCACACACACCCAAAATCCAAGCTTTACTAATAATTTGAAAAGATATATATCACAAAAACAAGGAGTCTTAGATATGTTGTTCCTAAATTCCTCACATGTTCTGGTACCCTTAATTTTTCTCATAACCTCCTTTTTTAAGAATCAATTTTTCAGTTTTTGAAGTACAATCGTATATCCCAGTGAGGACATTCACTGGACCAGATGTTTTTTCCTTTACCCCTTCACGACCAGCGTCTCGAACATTTCCTCTCTCACCAGCCCAGGGTCACTTCCACGCAAAGAGCTCTGATTAACATGGAGGGGCCCAGCGTCTCGTCAGCGTAATTGGAAAACGGAACACTTAATTTGAATTTTTAAAAGCTGCTAGATGGCGCCAAATTGCAACGGTTTTCACATCAGTCGAATCTCGCATCATTTGATCTTCACATAAGGGTATTAATTTCTGTTTTGCGCTTCTTCTTTTTTTTTTTATATATATTTGATAGATTTCTTATTGTAAACAAACTGAGAATCACGGCTCTTCAAAAGTGTGCGTGGTAGTTAAAGGGACGCCGGCAGAAAAAGCTGCAGAATTTTTAAATTGGAATTTTTTATGCACAGATTATTATTTCGTAATATCCTTTTTTTTTTTAATTTTAATTGCACATTATTTGTAACTTCCTTTTTTTTTGTGTGTGTGTGTATAATTATTTGTTTTTGTATGCATAATTAAATTCTAGTATTTTGTATATTTAATTAATTTCTATTATTGTTATTGTCTATATAAATACATATTAAGCAGTAATATATATTATTTATAGATAACTTGTAAAATTGTATACATTATATCAAATGCTAATTTCATAGGAATTTTTTTGTAAGATTAGGCTTAACTTTTTTAAATGCTTGGTTGGTGGTGACGCTTCGTTTCCGAGCACTCGATCCTGAAAAAGCACTTCATACCCGGCGTGCCGGACCTCAAGGGGTTAAATAAAGGTATCCCTTCGTCAAAGGTAAATATATATTCTAATCAAAGGGATCGGTACCAATAGAATTGTTCCATAAGAAGAGATGTCACGAAAAATAGTCAATCGGATTACTAATATTAAGTTCCAAAGTTAGGGTCACCAGCAAAATTGGCCTTTAGAAAACTCTGTAAGTTCAATGTTCCAAAATAGTTCTTATAAAATTTGAAATTTCTTATTGCGAACTAGTTACTGATAACTATAATAAACACCAAAAAAGGAGTACAAAAATTAAAAAGGTCTCTGCAAAGTTTTACAAAGAACAGATTTAGCCACCCAAGGTGCCCTTTTTTATATTATTAATTTACTCAATCAATTATAAGAATAAAAGTAAAAGATGAAATATAGAGAAATGGACAATTGTAATCTTTTACGATATTAATATTAAAAGAAAAGATAAATTATTAAATTGAATAGATTTAAGCAAAATGTTATAAAAATTAAAACAAACGACAGAAAATTGAAAAGGAATCTGGTACGCCCAAAGTGATCCACTTAAAACAATAGCTCCTGTTACGACCCGCGTGTGCAGATAGCGCTAGTAGTCATATTCATGTTTTTTTTTTTACAATATGTATTCATTATTCCTGTAGACATCTGCCAAGGAGCCTGACGTACCAACCGTCGCTCAAATATATATTCATTTTAGTATACTGTCCACAGCTCTTTGTTTGAATAGATAAGTTTCAAATAACTCAAAGTCTAATCATTCAACCCCCTTTCACAAACCAGCTCCTTAGGGGGCGAATAACAGTAATTCAGTTTTAAAATAATTTGACTTCAAAACATTCCAAGAAGGAAGCCAAATTAAAGAGATGTACGTAGTTTGAAATTCTTGAGGAAAAAAAAAAAAAGAAAAAAAGGCTATCTCACAGCTTGAAAACAGAATAATGTTACTTATTGTCAGTCATATCTTGGTTGCAATATACATATGATTTAGGGTAATACATAAATCTATAAGTAAATAAAATTCTTAATATTTATATTTGTTTCACTTCAATCCAATAAAAAAAATAGGGGAAAATTTATTACGACAGATGTTCGAAAATTGAGTTCATTAGTGGTGAAAGCAGGTATCAGACACATATTGCATATGTGTCTGGGTGGCTAATAAAAATCCTTGCTTTTTTTACATTATGCCATAAATTACCAATATTTCCCAGAATATTAAAAAGTTTTTTTTCAATAATTTTTGTATGTATAATTATAATTTCGGTTAAGGGGTGCAATAACCTGTAAAACAAAATTTTTCGCTAAAACGTGAATTTTCTTATTTTTTTTTTATCTCACATTGAAATTAAATCTTTTATTTTTAAGAATCTATCTTAATCTTGTTTCTATCTTATTTAGAAATTGAATGACAGCTGCGTTATTCGATCATGAATATCTCTGGCGGGAAAGTCTCTTTCATTACTGCAAGCACACAGTATCTCAAAATGTTCCACATCAATTAACCGCAAAATTTATATACGTGTTTTTCAAATACCTTTACATAGAATAGACTATTCTTGAGATTTTATATTGTAAAAGTGTTTTTTTATATTGCAGTAAAAAGAAAATCATAAGGATTTTTAAAGAAAATTTGAGTAATCAGAACTCGAACTACCACAGCTTCCTACGTATGGGCTATATTATCAAAATAATAGTCTATTCCCTAGTTAAGTGTATATTAAGTATTATATTCAATTTATAAAGTTGCAATATATTTATTTTCTTTTGATTTACCATGTTTTGCGGAAAATCTTAATTTTTGATTATCTATATATATATAAGTGAAATACCACTGACTGACTCATCACGAGATCTCAAAGACTATTTAACCGATTAACTTGAAATTTAGCATAGTTTCTCATTTTGCGATGTAGACGTTCACTAAGAACGGATTTTACGGAAGTCTGATCCAAAATGTAGTTTTCATCCGTTAATCTACTCTTATCTACTCTTATGTTATTTTTGGCGACCTCATCGCCAAAAATGATATGACCGACGCCGAACGGAATATATATTTTTTATGTATACTGTGTATTGTCACCAATTAAGTTGACTTGGTGAGATTTGCGTGTGCGAAATGGAAAAATACTAAATTATTTTATATTGAAGCGTAAATGGAGGGTTGGCAAGAATTTGGTGAAAGGGCTCTTTATGTGAAATTTCGTGCAGGTCGAAAATAGAAAACATACATATTTAGCGATAGAAATAAATGAGTTGGGAATAAATTGAGTTTCTGAATTTGGAATGTAGTTTAGCACTAAAACTTTACGGGATTTTGAAAAATACTAAAATGGCGACTTTTACGGAGTAGCACACACGCAAGACAATCTTCGTTTACTAAAGGACCTCGATACATGTATGAACGAACTGAAGAGGCTATGACATACGTTAGATATTTTGGCCGTCCCGACATGCACGACTTTTTTTTAGGATTGCAGTCACTTGCAATCCTAAATGGTCAGAAATCAAAGATGTCTTGATACAAGGACAAATACCTTATGATATACCCGAAGTCATTGCGAGGGTATTTCATTTGAAAGTTAAGCACATGATGAATATTCTGACAAAATGATGCATTTTTGGCAATACTAGGTGTAATATGTATACGGTGGAATGATTTTTATCCATATTATATATATATATATATATATATATATGAGGTTACTCTTTACTAATTTTTTTTTATTTTTCTCATATGTTTGAATGTCGAGGATACCATTATTACAGACAATCAATTTCTTAAAATTTGAAATTTAGATTATCATTTAAAGTTTTAAAAATTGAAAATTTTCTTAATGTCTTAAGTATAGGTTCCAAATTATTATATTATCATCTGTCCAGGGTATCAGCTAGTAGTTGTATAAAATGCCCCTTTGTCAGTAAAACTATACACTTATACTCTAACAAAACTTTTCTTGTGTGTTTTTCTTTTTCAATTTTCTCTTTGAAGGTCATAATATATACATTTGTAGACAAAATTTACGTTAATTCAAAACATTTCTGTCATCTTAAGTTATGCATTTGACAAGATTAAAAATTTACCACACACACATTCATCTTCAATATGATGAAAAACATTGCTAATGTAAGATAATAATTTACTATCATATTTTTTTATTCTACAAACAATATTCCTGTACATCTAACAGAGGTATTCCCTAAATGATACCTGTGTTATCCATAGTATTAAAAGGAATATATTCTCTACCATCCCGTTTTATTCTCTATTTCATCAAATGTGGGGGGAAAGGATAAATAATCATAAGCAGAAAACTTCTTAACTTTTTCCTCAAGAAATGAAGAATTTACTACGCGCTCATCTCACTATTCTATCCAACAAATTCCATCAACTTAGAAAAAGTAAAAATACATATCTATTCATTCATGAGTTCTTTACTGGAATGTATTTACAGAATTGGCTTTCTTCTCTTTTTCTTCTTGGAATGATTAGGATCATCATCCTCAGAAGGAAACTTCAATGTTCCCCGAAGCTCTTTTTGGAAGATAACGATAAATAATTCCAAAATTGTTAACAATATTTTCGATTTCGGACTTTTCCAAAGACTGGTCTATCAAAATGGCTCGTTTAATATGATCAGAGTTCTCCTTTCATGAGAGGAAAAAAATAAAATCTAAAATATGAAAGGGAAAACTTTTTTTTCCCCTTTCCGATATGAATGAAATTCTTATCTTTGTTTGATTCCAATAATTAAGGTTGATGTTAGTATATTTAAAGCTTAAAAATACCCTCTTCGTTCACTCATCCTGTTTTCTAACATTTTTGATACATAATTTTTTAATCTCCTTACGTGATTTTAATTCATGCAAAGAATGAGAGAATCTGGATGTGTAAAAATTACATTATAGAATTCTGTGTGCTCGTTTACATACTATGTGGCATTTGTCAGTCGACTCTTGTGCCACATCTATATTTAAGGCTCTCGTCTACCCGCCATTTTGATTTCGTGGACGTAATGTTAATCCTATGGAATTTTGACTTGAATTCTCACACCTTTATTATTTGATCTATTTGAATGCAATAAAGGGCATTTGAAAGAGCAAAAAGTAACCAATGCTTCTGTGGAATTACTTTTTGCCTAAGATCCTTAAAAATATTTTTAACCCTATTTTAATGATTCGTTTTTGAGTTTTCCGGTCTTTAAAGAATATTTTCAAATATTTTTAAAAATCGGAAGAAAAAAGTAATTCCACAGAAGCATTCATTATTTTTTGCTCTTTCAAATGCACTTTATTGTATTCAAATAGATCAAATAATAAAGATGTGAGAATTAAAGTCGAAATTCCTTAGGATTAACATTAAGCTAATGAAATCAAAATGGCGGGTAGACGGAGCCTTAATATATTAAACAAAAGTGACAATACGTTAATTAAGAAAACACGAGACTGAACAATCAAAATTATTTATTACCAATGCAGAATATCCAAGATCGCTTTCTTTAGAGATTCGTCCTAACTCACAATCCAAATTTACGAGTTTAATAGGAAATCTTTTACCAATTCACTTCTTGTTGATTTCACAACATTCTTTGACAGTAATCACGCATATTAATACAGTTAGTGTATTACGTATATTAATTTGGTTAGTGGATCACGTATCTTCATTCACATTTCTGTTTGCAATTTTTTTTCAGTCTATTTTTATGGTTTTCTTATTAGTTCAGATGTGATGTTTTACATAAAATTATAATCTTAATTTTTGAATTAACATTCTATATATATATATATATATATATATATATATTCAAGTTTTCTTCAGTATTAAAGATATTTTAGGATTAGTACAATTTTATCCTCATATAATAAAATCAGGTATGTTAGAATATTATTATAACTACTTTAAGTGTTTCATGGTTTTTAAAAAGTGGTTTCTGTGGTATATTTTGTTTTTAGTGGATTGTTTTAATTTGGCTAAAATAAAATTTTGTTTCCTTTGGTTATTCTTCCTTCTTTTTCTTTTTTAATTACTTTGTTGAATGAGGACTTTTTATTATCTTTAGTTTTTACCATTCTGTTATGCCCAAGACAGTATCTCCATTTTAATTTCTTCTTTGCAGGTCTGGGTGGTGTTTTTGTATATTATGAGCTTTGTAGCAGGTAAATGTTTTTTAATTTTTTTTTTAATTACATATTAACTATAGGTAAATTTTGCATTGCTATATTAGAAAATTTTCTGTTAGATTATGCACACGTTTATATTCATTGTTGTATGTTTTTGTTTGATAATATACTTGCAACAATTTAAATATTTTATTTTATCTATAGATATTTGTTTTCTTTATCTCACTTTTTGAATCTATTTATTTTATACTAACTTTATAATCTTGCTTTTTTGGATTATGATATGTATTTACAAAAAGTTTATTATTAATTTGTAATAACTGCAATTTTTAAATTTGGTTAATTTAACTTTGCTGTAGCTAAGAAATTTATTATTAGTTTATATATACACATATATATGTAACAGATATCTATTAATTTCATATATATATTTCTGTTAAATTTTAAATTAAACCCTCAATAAACTTTTGTATAATCTGATGTAAAAATATACTAAACTCAAAATAAAAACATTCATAAGGGTTGCAAAACTTGTAACTAATAAATTTAATGTTTTTTAACCTAAAGAAATAACTAATTATTCTCAAATTGTTACTTATTTTAAAGAAATTTATTTCACTTCATAGGATCATATATATATATATATATATATATATATCGTTGCAGTTCAACATGTGAACTCGAAGTTTTGATCCAACGTCTATCATCAGAGGGAACTGAAATTTTATATACTGGGTGTTTTGAAGCTCAAGGGCAAAAATTTTCTAAAATTAAGAGTTATAGAAATCATCTTAACAAGCAATTTTCAACTTGCAGAGCGAGAAGTAGAGCATGCGTTGCACCGCTAGACAGTGCTGTAATGGAATGCATAAAGCGCGAGTTTTCTCACACAACGTCTTTTGACGTACAGTAACGAGGAAAAGGCCACAGCCAAAAATTTGTTAAGACTTGCCTGAAGTCTTATGACTCGTATGAGTTTGAAATCGTCATTTCTACTGTCGATTTCTGGAAGTATGGCGAGGTAAAGTAATCAGGAAAAGAACAACCTAACAATTCGGGAAGTCCTCCCGTGGTTTCCTTACTCATATGATCCCGACATCGTTATTTCTATTGTGGATTTTAGGAAGCATGGGCCATGTCTCCAGATATCTAGTGTGATATATTCAATATTTAAAAGAGGAGAGGGGGGTTCCAGCTCAGGTGTCGTCCTCGTCACTTGACCGTGGTTCAAAATTACGAGGTCCGTCGCCAATAGCCCTCGTGTTGCTTTTAACTAAAAAACTAAACTAAACTAAAATCAATATTTAAAAGAAAACGATTTAAACTTAAAGTGATACTTTTTTCCCAATATTCTTTATTAAGCTATATATATTTTTAAATGTTTTAAGTTATTACAAAGAAATAAAATTGTGCTATTGGTAACACCAAATCATATTTTTGTTTTTAGAAAATTTTCTGGCAACGAATAAAAAAAAATAGAATTTAGTTTGATTCCAAGATGTAAAAACGAATGTTGAAAAATTGTGCTTGTGGAAATTGTGTCTTGAATTTATGTTTGAAAAGATGTGAGCAAATAAATATGATGTCCTGAAAACAAGTCATCTTTATTAATAGTCTGCAATACAGTACACTAGGTTAGAAAGGAAAATGTGGATGAAAACTTATCGTTTTATACTTTCAATCACAGCACCGTCTAGCAATGCACCACTTTCTCTCCGCCTGTGCACTTTAGGTTAAAAGTGTGTCGCTTGTTTAAATATTTTCTATCACTGTTTAATAGTTTGCTCTTGAGTTTCTAAACAACCTGTATATGCATCTGATGTCAATAAGGACATCATTATATACTCAAGCAGTAACGGATATCGAGGAGGGAGCCTGGGGCTTTTGCACTTAATAATATCTAATTCATTTGCAATTTTCTGCCATGTATAGCTCAAGCAATTGCTTTTTAAATTCCTACTATTAGTTCACACTCGCCCTATACATATCTTATTCAAAATTCCAATCGTTAAAAAAATACTTTTTATTCATCCACTCAAGTTCAAATACATTTTTTAAAACTTTTAATGGATGACACTTGATGTTAATATAGTTTTTTCAAATATTAATTAAATTTAAATGCAGTTTAGCTCAACCAAAAATTGTCAAATTTGGCGATTTTTTTAAGTCCGCGAAGCGGCCAAGGGTAACCACATTTGGCGAAATATTGCCAAATAATTCCGGTCGCCAAGGGTGATTGGGCTAAACTGAATTCCAAGCATTTAATTTACGGGATGAATTTATTTTACCACTTAATATTGTGATTCTGTCAAACGTATATACATATTTATATTAATAGTAGTTATTTAATAAGAAGTAACTAAAATAAAAAATTTCTTAGTTGAGCTAAGTAGTAATTCACTTTATTTATTTATTTATTTTTTTAATATTAATTGTTATTTTTAAATTTCCATACTAACAAGAATTAAATCAATATAAGTAAAAAACGTTTTTAGAAAATTTTTTATTTAAACAACTGCTAAATTGTTTCAAAGAAATCTGTTTTTAACTATATTATAATTTATAATTCATAAAAGCCTTAGGAGTTAATACTTCCTTTAATATGAGTAAGTAATTATGATACTTAATCAATCGGTAACTATCTAGTTATCTAATTTAAACGCCACAAGCCTTTAAAAATTATATATTATTTTACGTTTCAAAAATATTTTATACCTTTTAATCTGCCTTTAAATTTAAGCTTGATTTTAAAGTTTTTTTACTTATATTCACTAGTATTACTTCTATTGATTTCTTTAATTACATTAGAAAAACATTCAATAAATCATTAATTATCGTATTCTTGTGGAAATAAATTACGAGGATGGTAATTAAAAGTTACACAAAGTAGAAGAAAAATTTGCTGCTCTCGAGATTCTAGTAAGAATTAAATTAGTTTGGGTTTTCTGGCGAGAAAAACAATTTAAGTAGAAATCATAAATTAAATTTTTACTTAAGTGTAGCTATATTGTTACATTGTTTATTTTTTAATGTTCTTAAAAGGTTTAATTCCATACGTATCATTATAATATTTATTTCTATTTTTTTAGATGTGCTAATATGTTGTTTTGAAAAAAAATGGCGTCAACCGAAATGCAGGGTAATAAAATAATGGATACATGATGTGAGCTTCAAAAAATTATCATTGCAATTCATTATGATTATAACAATTACACTTAGCTTGCTTAAGGTATATTTACATTACTAAAATATACATTTACTTTAATATTTTATCGTCTGCTTTTTTATTCAATCATAATATTATTGCCAACTTTTAGAAATTTATCTTTTGCTACTATTTTAATATTTAATTAAACAATAGATTTTATGCAAGAATCGTCTGTTTTTATTCTTTCTGTTGTTGACATTGGCAACGGTTTAGTTTTTTTGAATATTTTCTTTGTGCATGAAGAATTTGAAGAGGTTATTTTCATTTCTTGATAGTAATTGCTTGAAACTATGTTTATTTTACGCTAATAAATAAAAAAATTGAATAATTTCACTTTTTCGAGAACTTAACTGGAAAAAGGTTAGCACATATTAAAATGAAATTAGTAATGTCAATTTCATTTTCTTCATTTATTTATTAATTTGCATAATGTTTAGTTTTCTTTATGTCTTTATTAAAGAGATAAAAATATAAATGAAACAGTTCTCAATAATAATTTAAATTAGAAAGTTTCAGGATGAAGATATTGGATAAAAATGTAGTTAGGACTTTGATAAGTATATTCCTAAATTAAGCATTGTATCAATAAGCATATCGAAAGAAAAGCTTAGAAAGTCTCACGTGTAGACATTTTTGTAATAATTATAGATATATCATATCTAATCAAACACAAAAAAGAGGATGAAATTGCATAAATTGAAAGGCAGATTTAAAACAAAGAATTTTACTGGATTTGATGCTTTCAAAAAGATGTAATAACTCACAAATACAAGAAAAGGACATCAAAGGAAATATTAATTGCTTATTTGCAGAAAATCGTTGACAAATGATTGCCACATCTAGCGTCGATTTTTTTTCCCCTTCAGGTGATATGTGAAGGTAATATATATAAGAATTCAGTTGATTCTGCAATGGACTTCGTCTCTCAAATGTCCATTGAGGTTGCAAGTTTGCGAGAAAAATTTCGTATATTTGAAGTTGTTTTTCATTCATTCAACAGACACTTCCAAACATGTATTATTATTGGTGTACATAATTAAAAGCAATTGCTGTAAACTTTGCACTAGTGAAGAAATTTTAACTATGTTTAACAATGTAATTAACAAGCAAAATCTCCATTTCTTTCATTTTATTTTTCATGTTTTTATCACGATGGATTACATGAGACCAAACATTTCTACGCATAAAATATTTATTGTAGTGTGAATTGCACAATGAATGTTTTGAATCTTTTTATATGAAAATTTTGTTTCAATACTTTTAGTAGTCGTGCTGGCCTCCGGTTTTTGATTGAGTATTTCTAGAATTTAGTGTTTGCATTCTGCAACTTTTAAAATTGTTAGTTTTCGTGTTTGCCTTTTGACGCGTAAAAATATTACTCTCCACGGAAAAATGATTGGTGATTAGTTACATACTAGAATTTGACTCCTTTTTTAATGCTTTTTGAAGTTTATTATGACTTGAAATAAAGCATCTTGAGTATCTAAAGAGAGCCAACATTTCTAATTTTAATTTGTCTGTGTTTGTAAATTTATTAATTTGTTTGCTTTCCTTTTGCATTACTGTATGTAGTATTTATACACATGAAGTCTAATACTTAGAAATCATAATATGTTTCGTAGATTTTTAAATTTTAGAGTTTGATTGATTATTTTAGGATTTAGTTTTTCAATGTTTTTTTTTCACTTTTAGTGCCTTTTCGTTTACATTTTTTTTATTTAAATTTTCAAAATTTTTTTCAATTTTCATTTTTGGTGTTTTACCATTTTAATAGTTGATTTTGTTGATGGAAATGTTAGGCCTAATATCTTAGAATAACCCAGCTAAATAGTCTAAAACTTGCTACAGCATTAAATATATTTTCCCCATTCTAGTACTTTCAAAAAATTATAAGTTTTTTTAGATGAAAAATAATTTTATCTGAATTTTTGATTTTTATGATTAAATTGACATGAATATTTCAAGACTTAATTATTTTTAACGTTAATGTAAAATTGCGTATGGAATGCTGTTTAGATGATATCCTTAGTGACAAAAATATTCTTGATGATAATTCATTGATTGCTTAGTTAAACTTGCTTTTAAGCACGGTAACACTAAAATTTACCCTTCTCTTGTGAATTCAGTTTCTGTTATTATTTTAGGGGTAATTGTGCATGATCAGAATACGTAACAGGATTTTGACCAATAAGATTGGTAATTTTTTTATTTTGTGTCTAAAATCTGCGTGAAACTTTTACTGGTTAAAGAAATAATTTGGGCATCCTATTTCATTGTACATTTTCTCTTGACATTTTTAACGTTTTCCTGATATTATGTGCTATTATGAGTAGAAAGGTAATCCTTGAAAGAGGGAGATATTTGTTTGATGTGTTTGATAATATTTATTATCTTGGAAGACATGGAGTATTTGTATAAACAGATGTACCTTAATTTATGAAACTGATGATGAAATTTTTAAAACATTTCTCGGGTCCACGGGCAAAACAATTAAGTAAAACTAATTTTTCATACTTTCATTTAAAGTTCTGTGAAGCTCTAACATACGAGTTAACACAGTTAATTTACAAAATATTAAACGCGGCAATTTTTTTCATTTCGCGCTCAGCAGAATTTACGAGACTGGTTCAAAAGTAGCCAAATCGGTGATTTTTAAAATCACTCAATTGTATGTGCTAAACAGCTTTTTCTTTAAAATAGTTTCTTGAATACCTATTTTAATGTATATCGCATAATATGCATTAGTTTATTAATTTTAATAAACTTATCTGAGACGCACGAAGAAGTTGCAAAATATTAAAGTTATATATTAAAAGAAGCAAAAGAAAACAAAAACTGAACATTAGCCCCTTTGGTGGCTAATATAAAGGTCGTTCAATAAATCCTTAACAAATTCAAGAGATGGCGCTCGTAGCATTGAAAAATATTTGTTTTAATAGGCATTACGACTCAATGGGCAACTGTCTAAATCTTAGTTTCTGGTATTCGTAATTATGAAGCCTTTCTTCACCTCCAAAGTACTTCGACATATCTTTTCTGGCGGATGAGACCATTTTTGGAAAGGATTTACGGGAAGCAGCCGAAAGTTTTGACTTTTGCTTGATTTCCAGTGCTTAATTAATAATCTGGGTATCACAGATGGACGAAGGAGCAATCAAATTTGGATATCACAGCTAAGGACTACCAAATCAAAACTTACTTATGAAACAATGTGAAATTTTTTTGGGCTCCATTTAATAGATGGCAGTACCCAATTGTAAAAACAATTCATCTTAAAGATACCACTGTCTTCAAATAAAACTAGTTTTTGAACCACCCTCGTAGATAAATAAAGTGACTTTTTATATAAACCGAAACAGAAAGTGAGTATTAAATCAAACTAAATATTTACCACATCAAGAATACTCTATCGAAAATTCAGTTTATGTTTCTTCGATACATTTTGTGTTATGTTGACAGAATCAAAACAATGCCAGATTGTAGCGGAATATTTAAAGTGCTGCCATACAATTTTTACTATCAGCTCCAAACGAAACATAATTTATTTTTCTTGTCAATTTTTTGTGATTTTTTTTTTCATACACTTTTTTTTAGCCGAATGCAAATTATTCCATTATCTTGAAGCACTTCTTCCTCCCTTCCTCTCCCCAATCAAAATTTCTTCGAAGGCGTTCATCTCAAGGGTAAAACTAATTTTTCGTAAAACGGAAGCTATTATCCCCGAGTCCGATGCACCTGACGAGGTTATTTTTGGATGCGTGGATTTTACTTCGTATTTTTTTATGGACATAATTCATTTGGCACTCGAAAATTATGCGCCGGCTGATTATTTTTGAAATATTTATAGTTTCTTAAACTCGACTGGACTGAAACAAAATCAGTCATCGGCAATGACGAACCGGATCGAGGGACGGACGCACCCGAACACCGATCTGAGATATCTTATATTATATTTCAGTTAGCTGCTTTAAATTTTAAATTAATTACTACTGCTTTTCTAAACCTTTTTGCTTCATCTGATCGCAATTGTTTTTTAAATGAAATCTTCTCTAGTTGACAATGTTTAAAAATTACTTAAATGAATATAAAATAACTGCATTTCTTAGACTATATCATGCAATTAATTGTGTTATACCATCTCTTTATTTCCAAACTTTTTCATCACAGAAAAAATTCTTATTTTTATTCACAGTTTTAATATAAATTTAATCAAAATGCAACTCAACTTCAAAAGAAAGAGACACACAAGACACACAAAAGAAAGAGACAAACACTTTACTATTGTTTAAAAACTTTATTTATAAAGTTTTCCGAATTGAATATTACAATATTTTATAAATTAATATAAGATTTAGTTTTACATAAAACTGTTGCATAAGTGACATATAAGGTAAAAATATATAACGTAATATTAAGAATCCATGAAGAAAATTCTAATTTTCATTTGTATCTCTGCAGCATGTGATGAAGAATCGGATCTTTGATATGGTCAAAATGTTTGAAGATTTATTCACGTGATAAAGTTTCTCCATAAGCAAATGAATTGAATTAAAAACTTTTTTTAAGAAAATATATCAATGCTCTTAGAATTCAACGTCTTGAATGTTCTTACTTATCAGAATAGACTTGAACAATTCTTCTGATTGGCTGGAAAATTCTTACCGCTCCCTCTGAGTGTTCTTTGCGTTTCAACACAGTTGATTTTTTTTAAAAATATATTCAACCTCCAATTTCAACATAGCTATTAATAGACTTCTTTTTCAACTTCGTTCCTTTTTTCTGCTTCTAAGACATCCAACAGAAAAATTCAACTACTTTTTTTGGAAACTGTCCTCCAATACACAGCTTTGTCATGTTCTTTCATCATGAATTGTGAGATCAAAAGTCTAATGTGAAGGCATTTTTAATTATTCTGAAATACGCATCATTAGAAATATAAAATTTGTCCTGCTGGAGTGATTTATTGGCACATTTCCTTCTTCATTCCGCATCTATGAAAAATCGAGCGAACAATATATTCCTTTTCTATATTCTTGTTTTGCCTGCTTCCTCCATCAGAAAACAACTGCGTTCATTGGAAAGTGTTTCTCACTACAATGCTTTGTCACGTTCTTTTATCATGAATTGTGCGAGCAACAGTGTAATGCGAAGGCGTTTCAATTATTCCGACATAATCATCAATAGCGAATTCAAATTTCTCCATTTTTGTTGTTTTAATTGCATACTTCCTTCTTGTTCTCGCTTCTATGAATTAGTACAAACAATATATTCCATTTAAATCTGCTTCTCAGTAATCCAGCAAAAAAGTTCCACTGCATTATTTGAAAGGATTAAGCACAACATCGTTCAGTCACTTTGTTCAATGATTAATTTGACGATCAACAGTAGGAAATTCTTATTTCTCCTGCTGGATTCTTTTATTGGCAGACCTCCTTTTTGCACCAGCTTCTATTGTGTAAGCAATATATTCCTTTTCCGCTTCCTAGTCTTCCAACAGAAAATTGTCACCGCATTCACCGCTCTGACATGTTCTTCAGTGATTAATTGCTAGTCCAACAGTGTGAGTGATGGCATTTTTAATATTCTGAGGTAAAGATCAGTAAAGTCTTCAATGAATTGATCGATCGTGACATCTGTCTTTTCTCCACTCTCATCTTGGAAATAGTGCAATCAACATATTCTATTTTTTCTTTCATTTTTTTTGTTTAATTATCCACCATTAGGAAACTTGAATTGCTTTTTTGGAAATTTTTTTCACTACCAATTTATTCACTCCTGTTTCCTCACTGAAAGATTTGCTGCTATTACATGAGCATAGATCCCAATTTTTCCTTAACTTTGGGTGGCAGCGGTAGCCTGGTAGTCACGGTCGCGGACTCGCAACCGGCGGTTTTCGTCGAGCGATGGGTTTGAGCCTTGATGCTATTAAAGACCAGCCGTGTGCCCAGGACTAATGCATGTTAAATCTGTAGAGACTCAGATCTCTTCCGTTGCCGTGGTGTAGAAGTTAGGAGAATTGGTGCCAGCTCAGGTATCGTACTCGTCACTTGACCGATGTTCAAAATTACGAGGTAAGTCACAATAGTCCTCGTGATACTTCTAGCGCTACTTTAATAAAGCCAACCAATCATCCTGTTACTTTGGAATGTCTATATATTAATACCTAATAAGCGGCTTAAGTAATAGTTTGCAAGTTGTTTCTATTTTTTGAATATAAAATAAAATTTGCACTTCTTAAAAAACAAACACGAAGGATGGAAATTGCATATCCTGTATATTTTTATAGTGGTAAAGGAGAAATTAATGTTCTGACATTTGACAGTCAACACATAGTTATATAAAACAAGTTTTTAAAATATTTTGTTTCGAGTTAACAGCTTTTTTCCTCTTGCTAAACAAAGTAATCGATTCAGTTATAAAACGAACTCGAGAGCTGCGTTTTTCTGGTTAGTTTAAAACTTTAGTTTATTATGTTAACGTAGGAGATAAGTAGTGAAAAAAAAAGAATTAATTTCAAAGACTCTTCAGCATTTTAGGTTTCTTTTTTTCCCCTCTGAATAATGCAATGTTAATTATCAAAAATAAGTGAAGCGCGCTGGGATTTACTTTTAGGGATTAACTTTTCCGCTTTCAATATTAACTGGATTCGCACAACGAATAGCATCTTCATTAATTTTGAAGCTAGTGAGCTGTAAGGGTTTGTCTGCCTAATGGCGGCATATTTTGATTATTTTCTTTACTAAAAACATAAGATTGGTAGATTTAGGCATAAGGAAGGAAAATGCCAAATTATTCATTACGTGCCGCACGAATTAAAACTTTTTAGTTGCTTAGATAATTATAATAGTTTTTGTGAGCTATTTATTGGCAAATGCTTAATTACTCTATTGATAATATCATCTTAAAAGGATTCTTAGTTTGGTACTTACTTTAAAATGAACAACAACACAAAATCAATTCCCTTTTCTACCACTTATTTCTAATCCAATCTCATTCAGATATATTTACAAATTCATTGTATTGATATATTTTAATAATATAAACATTTTTAAAGGTTTTTATGCTTTTTCTTTAAGGGGACTTAGTACCTTTGCAGCTCCAAAAATTCGATTTTTCAAATTTGTTTTTAAGAAATAGTACTGAATGTTAGGAGCATTTTAAAACAAACTGTGTCAAAATCCGACAATTATTACGCCCTGTGCAACAAAAAATGTAAATATCTAAAGTGACTTGTTCTATGTAATGCAATGTAAACAAACTTCTTTTTCTCAGTTTGTTATTTTCACACTTTCCCACAGGATTAAAAATAATGTTTTGCATGCAGAGCTTTAAAATTTTACATGAGTGTTGTACTCGTAAATATTTATTCTGTGAACCTCAATTTTGTTAATAGGATGATTAGATTTTATTTTATAACATGATACATGAAAAAAAAAGTTACTAAATACAAACTTGATAACTTTTTTAATTTTTCAATTTTTTTTTAATGTAAGATAAATTTATCATTTGAGGTTTACAGAATAAGCTCATTACTTAGTTTTAATTTGGTATAAGAATTATGACTCTACTGTACATCTTTCATATGTTATCTTGTGGGTAACGTAAGGTAAGCTAATTTATTTTTCAAATTTTTGTACGCATATTTCATGTTGTATAAGAAAATGTATTAATTTAATAGCAAGACTTGACCCCATATTTTAAACTATACACTTTATTACACAAACTGACAAAGTTTCATATTGAAATGAGCAAAAATTGTTGTTTTATGAAGAATTGAAAAAAGAGTTTGTCAAAATGTTCTACTTTTGATTTCGTAAGGTACTAAGTCCCCTTAATTACTTAACAATTATGGAGTCATAGCATAGTTTGTTAAATTTATATTATACTAGAATTCAAGAACTGTCCGGAACTGAAAGGGGAATTAATGAACAAATTAAATTCAAATGATTCCCAAATTGAGTGGCATCATTTGAAAATCATTTGAACTTAAATTGTTGGAGATAAACAGAACAAGTATATAAATAAAAAAAAAACCAGCAAAATATCAAGGACGCAGCTAAATACTTCACAACAATTGCAATTTTTTGAATTCTTAATTCATTATGTGCGAAGAAAAAATCTAAAAGAGTTAATTCTCCTTCTTAACAATACACTACCAATAAATTTTCACATAAAATGTTTTAGAAGAATAATAACGTAGTACTAAGAATACAAACAAACGAAATGTAGTCTTCATTCTAAAATTTCTTAATACTAAAGGGTGGGGGAGATTCGTTCAATGCATTTTTTAAAGCGGCACTCAATTAAAAAAGCACATATTTAATCAAACACATTTGGGATTTATAATGAGTTCCTCCATAACTAAACATGTAACAGCCGACCTGCATTATTTAATTCTATAGTTGTTTTAAAGTCTAATTAAATAGTCAATAAGTTTAAAACTGCAATCGACGATAAGTTGGAGAAAGAAAACACAGTTTATTATCTATCAAAGGATTTCTATTTCTCTCTTTCCAATCACTCTTAACTCAGGTGATCCTGGTTTATTTTCTGGCAATAAAGTCAGCTTATCAAATCACCCTTTCCAATTCAAACACTTCTTGCTTATAACAGATTCAACTCCTATTACTCTAACTAGGAGTTGTTTATTTTAAAAATAAAGGCAAATGACTCTGATTCAATCTAACTTAAAAATATATATCAGGTTGTCATTTTTTTCTCAGCTTTCTCTTTCTTTTCAATTCTGTTTTGTTCATATATCACTAACCTTAATTTAATCCATCATACTTTTATACTTCATTTAATGTATCGAGTCTGTAAGGGTTGGTAAGATATTGTTATATTATATACAGCGGTACTTGTTTACTGGTAATACCTGAATTCATTCACTCAATTCCTCACTATTAAACTTCGATTCGCAGGTTACATTCAACCGTGGTAGACAGATGAAGTCCACCTGCAAGCCCATATTTATTCTCGAGAGCTTATGCAAAGAAGCACGAACTGAAGTGAAGCGCTTTCTTTTCTTTGTGTATATATATATATATATATATATATATATATATATATACCTCTCGCTATGCAGTGAAGGAGGGATAGTTTTCATCTTGCTGTTCCGCTTTGCATCCTACTATTTTCATTTGAAACTAATTTATTTAAATTTAAAGTAAAATCTTACTTTTTACTATTCCTATACAAATGATAGTTCTGAATTCCCTTTGATAAATAAAAGCCTCGAGTTGAGATTAAATTCTGTACTCTTATTTGATATATATATATATATATATATATATATATATGTGTGTGTGTGTGTGTGTGTATCTGACTGCATCTTCCGTACTAGATATTTGACAATAATATTGCATAATATTGTCATTCTACGTGACAATATTATGCCATTAAAATTACCAAAGAGTCAAAGAGGTTAATGAAGAAAATATCACGAATAGGCCAACGTCATAAACACTTAACAGAAATCAAACATAACTATGGAGATTCAAATAAATCTGAAATCACATCATTTCTTGTATTCAGATAATTAAATATAATACAGAACCTTAAAATTCATATTAAAAAAGCACTTGCAATTATAATAACATTGTTTCTTCCACTCATTTGAAAAAGGCTCATTTGTTAGTGTTTATTTCATTCGAATTGCATTCAAAGGAAAACAAATTTATAAAATAAAAACTCCCATTTAAGTATTGTGCTTTTGTTGACATAAGTTATGGGGATGGTAATTAAAAGAGACATTAAGAGGATGATTAATAAGATGGTTTCAACATTCTCTCGGGAAACGTTAAGATAAATTTTACTGACAAGAAAAGGTTTTAAAGGACAATTAATGAGCTGAATTTTTATTTAATTATACCCATTTTTTAAGTAATTTTCTTTATTTTCTGGAAGCATTTTAAATGAAATAAATAAATGTTCATTAATTTGTTACATATTTAAATTTCCTAGAAGCTATTAGTAAATTTTATTTGAAAAATTCATGAACGAATCGCTTAACGAATCGATTTTTGGTCCAAAAAAATCAAAAGTTTCTAGCTGCAGATTTTCATTTTGACTACAGAAATTGAACTGGATAGTGTGAACGTGAAAAAAAGGAACATCAGGTCGCATTGACTTGTTAGATTTTTAGAGCAATTAAAATCAGTCTATAATTACAGAATTGTTTTATTATTAAGTAAAATATGACCGGAAATGTCTAGAGTAATATATCGCATACTACACAATTCATAATTTTTAACGGTTGTCTATGTGATTGTTTAGTTACGTTGCCCTGAAAAGCAACACGGAAGCTATTGGCGACAGAACTTGGGTCAAATGACGAGGACGATACTTGAGGTGGCACCTCCCTTTTCAATATTTCACACCACGCCAAAAGGAGGACTTCGAATAGATTTAATGTGCACCAGCCCCGCTACATGGCGGGTCTTTAGTTGCATCAGGACTCGAACACACGGCTCGATGAAAGTAACGAAGGCTGATGTCTAAAAGATGTCTAAGAAATGGGTACCATAAAAAATTTGGGAAATAGGGTAGTACTGGGTACTACAAAAAAAGGGTGACAAGCTTAAGTAACTTAATTGCTTCAAAATTGAAAGAAATATTTGTGTTTCAAAAACATATCGGATGTGTTTATCATAATGTCAATTGAGAAAGAGGACTTATTGTTCTTTTAGTCAATACGAATGTCTCATTTGGGAGGGGGGAGTGTTAGTTAATTGTTTTTGGAGAAGAGTGTTTCTCTAATTTTTGTTCTTGTAGCTTGCCTTCGTAAGTAAATGTTATAGGTCCCAACAGCCTAGTGGTCGTGATAGAGAACTCATGGTCGGCCTTGATCTCGTCGAGGCCATGGATTTGAGCCCTGATGCCTCAAGAGAACCACCGTGTAGAAGGGCTCCTGTACATTAAATCTGGTAGAGGGTTCAAGTCTTCCTGTCGGCGTTGTGAGGATGTTTGGAGAGAGAGGTGTTAATTTAGGGGTCGTCCGCTTCACTTTGTCGGTTCTCAAAATGACGAAATCCATCGCCATGACGTTGCTTCTCAGAGTGCAACGCCAATAAACATTCAATAAATCAATTACGTAAATTTTAGTTATTGGGGCTTGAATTATTAAGTTTTCTACGAATAAAAGTTTGAGTTAATGTAACAAATATTCCAATTTAGTTTCTTGATATTCGAGTTTAGAATCGTCTATAATTTCTATTAGGTACACTCTCTACTTCATGCAATGGTTCTCGAACATCATTATCACAAGACAAACATTCCTTATTTTACAAGAATTCGTATATGAATTCGATTTTTATTTCGTATCAAATAAATTAAACTTTTTAAGTGAGTTGTTCTTATTGCAAAAATATCACTTTTACCTTATCAAATTGACCCTTCAACCGTTTTGTGAAGAAATAAAACACCATTTATCTTTGACAATCTCAAAGTAATGTATATCAGCTGATCAACAACTTGAAAACAGACGGTGGATAAACAAGAACTTATGTCGTTGACTTACTTGAGTTCATCGTAGATGTTACTGAAATAAATCATTCTCGTTTCCCACTAGAGAGATATGTATGCAACAACTGTATGAGTTCATGTTATTAATGTTATCTATTCTTATGAGTAGTAAAACTTTCTAATTAATTCAATCAATCTAACGATTTTGACTGTATAACGTGCTATTTATATATTATCTTAAAGATTCCAGCAATGATTCAAAGCTCCTTAAATTATTTTTGAAATTCTAGAACTTCTTTGTCGTTTTGCTGTTGCTTTGTAGTCAGATGAATGGCTTATTTAAGAACCAAAATACATCGTGTCCTTGAACTTATGGAAGAACCTTAACCCTTTTGCGTCAAAAGGCGCAAACACAAGCTTACTGCTAGGGGCGGGAGGGGTTTTATTATGAAGCCTAAATCCACAAAATTAAGAAAAGATGAATGCGTTATTTAATAATTTTCTGTAAAACATACACGGGGTATTTGTTTCATATACATTTTTATTTTCATACTATATAAACGTAATATATTATGTTTACACTTATATATATTATATTATTGCAATTCTCCCTGTGAAATTTTGCATTAATCCTTTTCGTCCTTACCAGTAATCCAGCTTTCATACACTAGTGTGGGCATATCATAGAAATTTATTTTATACTTCCTACTTCTATTGGATAACGCTAACAGTAGCAAAACGGTGCATTTTATATACTTTGAGTTATTTCGTACGTTTGACACTTTATTTGAATGTACTGTGTTAAAGTTTTTCATAACATTACATAGATTTACTGTTTATATGCGTAATATTTAGAGATGCTCCAGTTATTCGGCATTTCTGATACAAAACAGTAATATAAAGAATTAACTGAATTGATTAACTAAAATTAGTATAGAATCAAGAATTAAAATGGAAGCAAAATTTTAAAATTGCGAAGGAAACTTACAAATATTTTGTTAGGTTAAGGAAAAGTATAAAAAAATTAATTTTTTTAATTGTCCAAAACCTGAAACAACTGAAAAAAAAAGAAGAAAATTACGTAATGAAACAATTGATAAAGCGATCAAATATCGAAAATAATACTAAACAAATAAATAATGGTAAAAAGATAGAGTTCATATCCTGACAAAGTATAAATTAATGCGCGAAGAGCAAAGAATGAAAAACCATGAATAACACGAAATTTATAAATTCTAAATCTCGCTGTTGATAGATCAGCTGATTAAAAATGTATTACAGATACCCAATAATCTCAAGAGAAAAGTGAGGCCAAAGGGAAATTTTTGTAAATTTAAAAAGAAACAGTATGCAATATATATATATATATTTACAAAAGCAGAATTCATGTAAAATATACAAATAGACATATTTAATCTGTACCTAAAGAATACAGAAAAAAAAGAAACGAAATAAATAGATAAATCAATCAGATAAAGAAAAATTTCTACACCGAAATTTTTTTAAAAAAATCCATTTTTAATTCATTTTTTTTTAAAAAGCAGACCACTTTCACCTGGTATTTAAATAAATCTATTAATTAAACTAAACTGTAACGTAACACCTTAATTCTAGTGTTTCAAAAAAACAAATAGAAATATTGATATCGATAACATAACGTATTTTATTTATTTAAAGGCATTTAAATGTGATTGCAAATCATTTAAATCTTTTTATTTTCATTTAAAAAACATTACTAGTAGGAGTAAACTATATAAAAAAAAACATTAATTGGAGGTGAATCGAAAATAAATGTGTTGAAAACAAACCTATTATTTCTTCAAAAGAATAAATAGAGGCCTTATTTGATATGCCAACTATAATGCCCTCATGGAAGTAAAATTTTTAAATGGCGCAAGATTATAGAGCTTTATTTAAAGACTACTCGCAGTAGAGAAAATGAAATTCTAAAGTTCTGACAGACAATTTTTAGTAAGCAACTGCAGCGAGAATATTTTATTATTTTTAACTTTTTGCCATTTCATAATTTTCCTCCGACTGCTTGAGAAAATATTCCATTATATTGAAGCACAACTCTTCAGTCAAAATTTCCTCAATGGCAGGGACTCGAGAGTGAAGCTAATATTTCGTGAAAAGGAAGTAATTATCGGGGGTCTCATGCATCTGACGTGTTTATTCTTGCTAGAATAGATTTTTATTCTCGCTTTTCATCCTAGATGGATGTAATCCACTCCATATGTTAAAATGCTACGCTGCTGATTATTTTACAGAATTGGCATTTTTTTTAAAAATATTCTATTATTATTACACGTGCTGTGTTAGTTGATGCCGTGTACTTGATGGCTTCACATGATGTGCATTTTTTTGTAATTTTTTTTTTATCAGCAAACATAAAATTTAAACATTTCTTTTGCCATTCAATTTATTATCTCTTTGATGAAGTTTTATGTAACAGAGAATGAATATCACGCATGCAGACGTATTTATAGTGGGTAAATTTTAGTGCATTTATGTGAACTTATGTTTATTTTCAACATCTCTCCCCCTAAAATTGTTTTTGAATTATGGTTTCATTTCATGCATTTTCTTCTTTCTTTACTTATGTACCATATATCATGACTTATGTCAAGAGTTTGTGACTGAATGAACTATAGTTATGTACTTTACTTATGTATCATATATCATGACTTAGGTCAAGAGTTTGTGACTGTGACGTTCACAGCGAAGCCACACTCAATTATATTTTGTGCGATGTTCATATTCATTGCGCTGATGCTGCGTTTCTGTGTAAATTTAGAATTTTTTTTTGTGCCATTTAATTCGAGTGCGATGTTTACGATGATGCCGCTTGTCTTCCGGAACTATGATTTATCTCAAACATTATTTAGTTATCCCAAAACATTTTCAGAAGATTTTAGTAATAATATTATTTAAAAAATTAGAAACTTTGATGGCGAAATATCTTCTTTTCAAAACTTTACATCGAACACTTTTTTTTTTTATATCCATTCTTATATTGAGATAATTGACTGCGATTGTTACATAGTTTACGTACATATTTTTTTTCTTCTAAAACTAGAAATATACTAATCGATTCTTATGAAGATGTGAAAAAGACTAAAATAAACTAATAAATTATTACTGTGAATGTTATAGTTCTTTTGTATTGAAATTATCGAATGCTGTTTATATGTTATATAATAAAAATGAATTAACTTTGTAAAATATTAATAAAGAATGGTTTCTCTACATTAATTTATTAAATTTCTTACTTGTTAGTATTCTTATCTAACTTTTTTCAAAATAGATACAAATTTAATTCCAGAAAGTTAACTATAAATATCCAAAACAAATTTAAATTATTATTTTTATGGTTTACAAAACTTTCTTATATTATGTATTTCATGCTTTTTTGCATCTTCAGACACATCTACTATTCTTTTCCAATATCTGCTCGGGTTTCAAATTTTGTTAGTTTTAAATAATTGGAACCTAATAAAATATGTTAGGCGTGTGAAATGGAAATATATATATTCAGAAGAAACACAAAGTGTAAGCTTACAAAATTCCAAAACTCAGAGACAAATATTTTAATATTTACTTTTATCAACATTTTTCTGTATAACGTTGACCCGTGCTAATTATTATTATATCAATTTGATCCACTTTAATTAATATTACCGAAGTATTATAGCATGAGTATAAAAAGTGAGTTCTTTTCTTTGTAGTCATATAATTAACCTAAGTTTTAATTTGCCGAATAAATGGAAGGAAAGAAAGAGTGATAGTGATTAATAACGATACTAAACGAGAACCGCGGACTTTTTTTCAACAAAGCTAAACACCCCAAAGTGAAGTAAAACTACTGTTAAAGTAGAGTTCTACTAATTAAGGAACTGGGAACTATTAATTACTTCTTTCTATCAAATATTGGAAGTAGCTTTTAGAATGTTCTGACAAGAGTTCATAAAAAGAATGATTGATGAACACCAGAATGCGGGTGTGTGTTTGAAAGCTTGATTTCTCTTATTACGAACATTTTCTTCGTCATATTCAACATGTGTGGTATCGGAAGGCAGGTGATTAAAATGAATTGATAAGTAATGGAAAAATCCCTTCCTCCAAAAAAAAAGAAGAAACTTAATAGGGATCGAGATGGATGGATCGATTGCTGTGATTTTAACAGGTGTAAATAAGTTATGACTTGAATTATAGTAAATATACTTGACTATTACAGATGGACTTTTGAAATGTTCTTACGATCCATCATAAACTTTATCATTACTATGATTTTAGGACGTGTAGCAATTATTACCTTGGAGTTACTAGAGATATAAATAGATGTATAGATGAAGTGATAGAAACTGGATTTAGAAAAGCACAACATTCATTCAGAAGAATGTACGACGGGCGTTCGATAAGTCTTTGAAAAAATGTAGAAAAAAAGTTACTTTAAGAAGATTAATTTTCATCATAATCCCTTTTAAGCTCAATACTTTTTCCCAACCGTTTCTCCAATTTTTTTCAAGTTATCTCAAAAGTAAGATTTGGGAAGGGTTTCAAAATAGGCATCTGTCTGGGCGATGACCTCTTCCTAGTACTCATGCGTGTCATTTTCTAAGTTTGGAAATTCAAAAAAAAAAAAAAAAATGTCACTGGGGATAAAATTTTGTGAAAAGCACACGTCTTTCACCATTATCCTCCTAGTTGGGTTATTTTCACAGTGCATTCACAGGACGAATTTAGCACCAATTTATAAATAAACAAATAAGGAATTGATGCATACGAGGGGGGGGGGAAGAGGCTCAAAATGTACTTGTTTTTGAAGACACACACAGATGGCATTTAAGGTAAATTTTTGTTACCATCAGATGCTGCCATCTGTTAAATAGAGCCGATGCAAATTTGGTATTGATTCACAAGACACTTTCAGCTTGGAAGTCATTTGCTGCCAAATGAAAATTTCATTGCTGGCTCATTTTTGTAATGATGTTGTAATGATGTTTTGTAATGGCATTGTTGTAATGATGTTTTGTAATGGCATTGTTGTAATGATGTTAAATAGAATTATTACTATACTCCGTAAGCAAAGCGAAAATTAAAGCAAGGTTGCTTCGGTGGAATCTGCTCCAAAGAAGGCGAGGTCGATCTAACCAAAAGGTTCTGACGAAGAATTCAGTGAGGTGCGGAAGGCGTCATGATTAGGAATACGAGGAACTGAGACTTAGAAAGATGTCTAGTAAATCTGAATTCTTACTAAAAATAAACAATATGCAATGCTATGAGCAGCATCTCTTGAAATTTCTAAGGACTGATACACTTTCGTATTATTTAAAATATTCCTAAATTTTAAAACGTTATCTGCAAAGTATTACAAAGAACAGATTTAGCCCCCCCCCAGGTGGGCTTTTTATTATTTTTATTATTAAGTTACTCGATTAAATATAAGAATTTAAAGTAAACGATGAAATATCGAGAAATGGACAATAGTAAACTTTTCTGATATTAAAATTTAAGCAAACGATAAATTATATTCAATTGAATATTATATGAGCTAAATTTAATTGAAATTGAAGCAAACTGTAAAAACTTGAATAGTGATCTGGTACGCCAAATGAAATTGAAAAGTGATCTGGTACCATATGATCCAACTAAAACATTAGCCCCTTGGGTGGCTAATTTTTTTGTAAAATAAATAAGTAAAGGAAAATTAATAAAAGCACACACTTATGAAAACACAATTATTCTGTTTTCTTTTTTTTTTTTTTTTTGCCTTCTATCATCAGAAGGAGTCTACTGCGACAGTTGTCTTCCAAATTTCAAGACTGTAATCCCCGGAATCCTTTTATTAGGCTCCATTTAACTCGACATTGTCACTGCAAAAAAAGAAATACAGAGAGAAGACATGGTTCGAATAGAAAATACCATTACATGGGGGATGTTCCAACCCAAGTTTCTTAGATAGTTTGTCCTTTGTTTTTGTTGCGGAATTAAAGAAAAGTTTTCTGATTTCGAATGTATTCTTTTTTTTTTTTTGGTTTTGGAACCTAACTGGGAAATCATAATTTATAAGCCACTGTTTTTTTTTTTTTTTTGAAATGATTGTATAAATTGAGGTGACAGTAAAACTTCAAAACATAATTTTTGGTCAAAATATCGATTTTCTTTTATTTTTGGGCTAATATTAAAATTCAATCTTTTGTCTTTAAAATTATGTTTGAATTTTTTTTTCTGTACAATTCAAAAATTGAGTTATAACGTTTTAATTCATTGCTTGATAATAAATTTCTCCAGAAAGGCTTTAAAAACGAGACTTTTTTTTAACATTTTTCATTACTTCAAAACACAATAGCTCACAATTTTACGCATCAATTTACATTATATATATTTTACGCATCAATTTACATTTTATAATTTACATTATATATATTTATGTAAATTATAAATATATATATATATATATATTATATATATAATATGTTTTTTTAAATACCTTTACGTGGATTATTTTTAAGATTTTGTATTGAGTAGAATAATTTTTATATTGCATTAAAGTGAAAATTACAAATGACTTGATAGAAAACTTCAATATTAAAAAATTGAGCTTTCGCAGTTTCCTACGTGAGGACTATATTATCAAAATTACAGTCTATTTTCTAAATAAGGTATTTTGTATTATTCAATTTACAAAATACCAATATATTTATTTTCCATTAAGTTACTGTATTTTTACTAAGTTGAGTTGCTATATATTTTTCTATTTATTTGTATAAAATTCCCTTTCGATTGTAAAAATATCCACTATCAAAACCTTTCTAGGGTGTTTTTTTCTAATCCTGAAGTCTCATAAGATCATATAATATACATGCGCAGGCAAAATTTAAGATAATTCAAAAAGTTTTTTTCCGAAGGTGTATTGTTACCTTAATAGTTTTTTTCTTCAAGCAGAACAATAATTCAAAGACGTAAAAATTGGAAGAAATATAATATAAGAGCTTAACATTCGTGGTCTTTTTTTCCTGATTTGTTGTTAACTCGAAGGGAAAAAAATCACTAGATTTGTAAAGCGTTTGTTGTTGAAATACTTTTAAGTATCATTATATTAATGAAGGCAGTGTACTACTTTTATTTGCATGTAAAATATTAAAGATATTTCAAATAAATGAACCTAAAAAAAGGATACATTTCGATTTTTTAATGATTTTACTTATAATTTCTCATTTTAAGTACAGTATTCAGAGGAAGTCTTTACTTAGAGCAGTTGAAGGTTTTTCTACGAAACGTGCCAAGCTCGCCAAACTGAGCAATTAACGTTCCAATCTGGTAGTCATCCAATTGAGACGACATCACATTCGATGACGTAGGAAAGAGTCTTAGAAAAGTAAAGTAATAAGGCTTATTCCATATGTTTTTAAAACCACGAGTCTACGAAGGCAATAGAGAGAGGAAGTGATGTAATAATAATTTCCCTGAAAGTCCCATACAATTTATAAAATGTTTGGGAAACGGTATTGAAATTACCATGAGTATTATTACAAGTGCTGATATGCTTGCTGGTCTTAGAAAGTGCAACATTTTTTCCTGATATGTCCCTTATCTGTAAAGGCACGCGTTTCTTGATTGAGCTGCTAATCTTATCACTTTTTGCTTCCTACGTTCGTCTTGTCTCCAATATTTGTGAATAAAGCGTCATTTGCTATTGGCCGTCATTGATATTTTTTTAGCTATATAATACGAGGGTGGTCAGAAAGATTTCCGACTCAGTAAATGTACAAGACATTTTTCTTTAAATTTATTTTTATTTTTCTACTTTGTTTCCTTTTTAGTCTACACACTTCTCCCAGCGATACTCCCATCTCTTTCAAATAGTACTCGGGGTCTTTCTCTGCAAAATAATTGGTTACGAAGGTGATGGGGCCTCCTCATTTGACGAACACTTCTGTCCTCCTAGCGTAATTTTTAGATAAGGAAACAAAAAGAAGTCGCTTTGGGATAGATCTGGTGAATAAAGAGGGCGGTCAAGCAGTTTAAACCATAACTCGAAGACTGTCGTCATGGCACCCTCTGAGGTGTGAGACGGCACATTGTCTTCGGGAAACATAATTTATTTTCCTGCAATAATTTTTCTAACATAAATTTTTTTTGGTCGTTTACCCTCAATTTCTGACTTCAGCCTGTCAAGTAATGATGCATTGTATTGTCCTGTAATGGATTTTCCTGTTTAAAGATAATCGATTAAGGTAACGCCATGACTATCCCAAAAAATAGTCCCTTACACTTTCCCAGCCGAAAAAATAGTTTTTACTTTTTTGGAACTGATTTCCCCTTCTCAGTCTACTGTTTTGACTTAATTTTTTTTTCAGGCGTATAATGGTGTATCCATGTTTCATCTACAGTAATTACTTACCACATCTCTGACTTATATGGCCCAAACTGGGCCAACGGAGAGTTGGAAATGTTCTTTCGAACACGTTTTTGGTCTAATGTGAGCACACACACACACACACAAACACGGACAGCTTTCTCATGCCTAAATCTTGATTCAATGTGTAACAAATACGTTGTCTGGACATATTCATAATCTCTGCAGTCTCTCTCACTGTAATTCTGCTATTGTCTAACGCCATTTGGTGAACTTATCATTAGTGGCTGCAGTTTTTGAACGTCTCGAACGATCGACGTCTTCCTAGATAGTATGGCCAAATTGAGATTCAGCTACTCAAAATTTAACAGTGATAAATAATGGTGTAGAGTCCTAGTACACAACTTCCAACTCATCTACGCTTTGCGTAACTTATAGCCTTCCAAAAACAAATACTTAATACACCTCTATATATACTCGACTTTCTCCCATTTTGGCAAAAATACTCACATCGACTCGCTCAAACGATTTTCAAACAACAACTGCACACCCAAAATGGTTTAAAATTTGGTGAGTACTTGTCAAAAGATGCGCAACCCCACTCCATACCTTTTATTGACTAGCGCTGCAATTATCACATTAAAGTCGGAAACTTTTCAGTCTACCCTCGTAAATATGCCTCAGCAGTACTGAACCAATCGCGTTTGCGTACTTAGTAGAGTATTACATGAAGGTTAGATTCGCTGATACTTTGTACACTACTGACTGCAGATCATTGACTTTGTAGACACTTTCACTGACACTTTTGACTGTGGTGCGATAACTTCTCATTTTTTCAGAACGAGCCTAATTCTTTAACTTAAAGTTTCCATTCACTCTCTCTACCACTATATAATGCATGTTAAATTCTTCGCTATATATGAATGAGGCGGTGATATGCTGGTGGTCATGGTCGCGGACTCAGGACCGACAATTTTCGTCGAGTCGTGAGTACGAGCCTTCATGCTATCAAAGACCCGCCGTGTTGTCGGAGCTGGTGCAAGTTACATCTGACGAGGCTCAAAGTCCTCCCGTTGGTATGGTGTGTTGAATTTAGGAGAAGGAGGTGTCAGCTCAGGCGTCGTCCTTGTCACTTGACCGAGGTTCAAAATTATGAGATCCGTGGCCAATCAATGGGCATATAAATGATATTAGTCAATCCTACGAGGGCTATTCAGAAAGTAAGGAACGTTTTAAAATTAAAAAAAAAACTAAGTATAAGAAAAAAAAATTATTATATACATCAGAAAGAGCGACGAAAATTCTACTTTTCTACATAGTCACCAAACAAATTTAAGCACTTGTCATAGCGGTGGACAAGCTTTGAAATTCCTTCGTCTTAGAATTCTGCCGCCAATTTCAAACAACAAAGTCCGTAAAACTTGAGGAAAACTAAGCGAAAGCTCCGTTATTGTGAAACGGCGGTTTCCACGAATCTTTTCTTCAACTTTAGCGACCAGTTCGTCAGTCACAATGCTAGGGCGTCCACTCTTCTCTTCATCGTGAACGTTAGTTCGGCCATTTTTCAACTGAATGCACCGTTTCCGTATTGAATTTTCATTCATTTCGTGGTTTCCGTACACTTCACACACTTGCCGATAAATTTCCATAGGTTTTAGGTTTTTTGCCAACAAAAACCGTATCACAGACCGCACCTCACAACTGGTGGAATTTTCAATTGCAGCGCACATTTTAAATTTGAATATCGAAAAAACGGGCAGCGTGGAAATGTTCCCGTTGTGATGGCTGGACGCCGACTGAGATGCCGAGCACGCAGACACCAAAATATACGTGATCGACACGCCTAGCGACGTTAGATGGAAACGTTACTTACTTTCTGAATTACCCTCGTATGAATGATATTAGTCAATCCTATATTTGCCTCATTTCCGTAATTCTAATATAATTTTCATATGTCATGTTTTGTATATGGGGAGGGATTTTCAATTGAAACAATATCGTATTAAAGACTCATAGAGTTTGTTGAAGGGGAAAAAACGATAAAGCCCAAGTTATGAGTAGTTGAAAATTTAGAACACTATGCATATTTATATATCTTTATCCCAGGGGCACCTGTGTAGCATTATTCGAATGCCGACTATCGAAAAATTATAAATTTATTTTTATTTATTTTTATGCATATTAGTGACATAGATCGGTTAGACACAATACGGTTCAGATGTCATTTTGATTCTTTCTACAAGTTTGAAAATGCTGAAAACATTACAAATTTATCTGTCTCGGAGGGATAAATACTTGAAAATGTATGTCGTAGTTAAAAAACTTTGTCATTATCATTCAATAAATTATAGAAATTGGTCAGGTTAGGAATAAAATTATTCTTTTAATTTGAATGAAATCGATGCAAAATATATTTGAAACTTTTTATATTAAATAAGAAATACTTTTTAAAATTTTTTGAAATACGAATAGAATCTCTTATAACAAAATACATCGTTTAAAAACAAAGCAAAGGTAATAAATAATTCTTTCCCACCGTTTCTTCCTTAGTTTCTACCAAATGGTTATGTTATCAAACAAACTTATAAATTTAATTTACAAACCATTTGAACTCGTTTGTTTTAGAATATAAACTAAAAATTAACCGTTACATCACACATTCCGTACAATCTAAATCATTTACAAAACAATCTTTTTTATTTAGTAATAAACCGTTTTTAAATGATATAATAATTAATGACTATTTAATTAAAAAACTTACGAAGCAACTGTTTCGTTAATTAAACCCGTTGTTAGCATAGTATTTTTACTTTCAACCTTGTAATCTAAACCTCTATAAATTCAAGTTGTAGAATTCTTTCACGTTGTCGACAAATTTTCCACATGATGAACAAAATAAATTGGCTCAATTTTTATATTTATTCGAGCTTTACATTTTTGTGAAATATTTGCACTGCTTGTTTATGATAATATAGTATCTAAAAATGGTTAAGAAAAATAAATATTGTTGAAGGAAACTACTCCTCGAAAACTTCACTGTAGTTTTATTTTTTAAACCTCTATGCGTTGTTAATTAACCGGAGTAAGTGAAGGATAAACTTAAGGATAGTGATTTTCTTATCCCTTGTATCAATTGAGTTTTTACGCTGAAAGCAGTTTTATTGAGTTTAAAACCGAGAACTTAAAACGATAAGTTAAAATTAAAAATCCTCCAGGGTCTAAGAGGTCCTATCGTGAGTTGCCCCAATTTTGTTTCTTAGCCTCAGGACATGGGCGTTAATTGCGTGTTAGTGTCCAGGCCGACTCCCTAACCTGAGCCTAGACACCTAGTTTACTTCCTAGGTGAGCTTGGTTTTCATTTCTCGACCTAGCTCTTGTAGCCGATACAACCGGAAATCGAATCTAGGTCGTTAGAGCCTGTAGTCAGACAAGCTAACCTCTACATCATTTAGCCATTCTTACAACAGTGTTTTAAAAATTTAATCGAAAACTATTTTGTTGAAATTCATATTTAAAAAATCAGATATGTAAAGCAAAGAATATAGAAAGAAGCGCTATGTAAGCAATGATGTCATAGAGACGTTGCAAACGAAAAGTAAACCAAAATTTAGGGTTACCATAATTTGAATCGTTATCGCACCCAAAAGTCGCCGATCGCCAGTGAGCTCCCGATAACCGACTTGAACCGAATTTCAAAAAATTACAATTTGATTTGTAAGAAACATTTTTATTTTTATTCACTTTGAGTGTGATTTTTCATGTTCACTTGTTAATAGTCTATGAAATAAGCACTAAAATGAACTGTAGATAATTCGTTATCATAGTAATTAAGTATACTTTCAAAGGTAGTCGAAATTAAGATTGATGTTTCTGCGCCCGACTTTTGAACTTGACTATATATCGGCAAGTTTCCTCTGCCCATATGCAGGTTCGCAGATACGATCTCCATATTACTGAGGCACAGAGAAATTTCCTGATGAGTCAGTTATATCAAACTCTATTAGAAATGTTACTGATAGTTTCAACTCGCTGGAGAGGATGTCTCTGTCAGTCATTACCCCTCCCACAGGTAGGAAAGTCTTTTCCTGTTGAAGACAATTATTAGAGAATATCGTTTTCCCTTCTTTTACTACGAATGAAAATCCTCTGTTATATTGTATACCAACGTTGACGTTGGCATCATCGATAGCCTCTAGTTGAGATGGAGGATCTATTTGATATATAAGTCTAGTTCCCTCATATAATAACTA
The DNA here is from genome assembly GCA_019974015.1 of Nephila pilipes. Lineage (NCBI taxonomy): Eukaryota > Metazoa > Arthropoda > Arachnida > Araneae > Nephilidae > Nephila > Nephila pilipes. Next base: position 39,623 of record BMAW01014040.1, read on the forward strand.
CTCCTTATTGGTTGGGGTGTCGGCCTATGAACTCTGCTAAACCAGGCTTGATTCCTGATTGTTTTCCTCGGGACTTGATCATATGCCAACTCAGCCCCTCACCCAAGGGATGAAGCTAAATGAGTGCCAAATTCGCTTCCAAAATTAATTAGGAATCCAACGTCGGGCTGGCCAATCAGCCGGAACACTAGCTAGTAATTAGTAACGTGGCCCAAAGGCTACAAAAAAAAGAGATGGGCACTACTTGATGGGACTTCTTAAGCTCGGGCAGACTAACTTCTCATAAGTAATGAGTGAAAAATCTTAGAAAATGTAGTATTTACGTAGGGGTGTATTAAATTAGAAATACTAGTAGTGCTCGAATTCCATGCCTGTACTTCGTAGGTAGATGATTGATATGTACTTAGTTTAAGGTGACCAGACGTCCCAAATTTCAACAATTTATCTCGCGTCCCGCGGGTTTTTAAGAAAGTCCCGAATTTTAGAAATAATCCACGACAATCAAGGAAATTGTTTGAGAACGGGAATGGAACATACGGTCTTCGGCTTCCATGTAGCTATTTCACCAGGATATGAGCTTTATATTATTTTTGTAAATTTTATAATGTTAAACTTTAATAATAAAAATAATTGTTGAGAACTGATTATCAAAGTTTGCCTCGACCAGTTCCTAGAATAGGACCACCATTGTTTAAACTTAATGAACAGTGGCATTTTTCGTCATTTGCAGCGACGAAAACATTTTGCAGCCGTAAAATGATGAGAGAACTCTTTGTACACTTTCACAGATTTTATTCTTATGGCAGCATGTTTAGCTAGCCATCGAGCATCATTTGGAACATTGTTCCAAAGGAGTTACATCTTGTACAAAAATTGGAAACGGAGGGGAATTTTAGAGAGGAGAAGGGTTAAGGGTGTAAGGAGTTTGTGGGTCGTCCACAAAATAACGCCTTCGCATATTGAGTTTTGTAACTGTCTCTCATACGATACACATCGTACTGCTCGTTAGGGCTTGTTAAACAAGTGATGTCAACAAATAAACTACTTAGATGATTTATGTTTGTAATTTATTTAGATACCAAAAGTAGGTATTTTTAGGTACAAATTTTAAATCAAGAACCCCCCCCCCTCGTCAATGGTGTCCCGCTTTTTGAATGTTAAAATCTGGTCACCTTAACTAATTTGCTATTTAGAGGCAGGTTTGACCTGGTTATCTGTGGATGCATGCTCTAGACAACTGAGCCAGAAAGGAATTTATTACTATTAGTCCTGTCACTTCTTGTTAGGAATCGCGGGAAAGAGACTATCTTTGCAGTAGACTAATTCCTGTAAAGGAATATCGTGAATCACTAAAACAAATATTTCGTAAACTTATGTTTGAATGCGACTACTTCAGACTTAGGGGAATTTTTAACTTCAATTTAATTATTTAGTCTTTATTTACCATAACCTAATTTTTTTCTGTTCTAGAATAGTTTTATTATTCTATTTACATTTATTTTGATCTTACTAATAACTTTCTCCAGATGAGAGCCTTGTGAATTTATCTAGTAAATAAAATGAATGGGAGAGTTCTCATTACATTTTGCGAGTTTATCATATTTAACAGAATTCAGGAACAACTTATGCTTTTTTTCTTTCCAAATTTTTCAAGCGTTTGAAATATCATTTTTGAAAAATTTACTTGATATGAATTAATTGATAATTATTGAATAGATCTTCGGCACTCAAAGTGTTTCTCATTAGCTGTAATTGTAGATTAGGCACTCGGCTAAGGAATATAGCCATCTCTTGGCCACCATGTACGGTTTCTGCAATTCGACAAACTCAGTTACGATTTCTCTTCCCGTTTAATAAAAGGTATGTGAGTTTCAATATGTATAGGTATTTTACAGTAAATAAACGGACAATAGCTCTAATAAGGTAATATTTGATCATACACAACATCTGCTTAATTATTTGAGTGCTGAAGTCTTACTTCCTTGATCTTTACCCCTTTCTCATCATTTAAGGAACCACAATGCGATCACAGAAACATTAAAATGTTAAATATTAATATTTAAATCTTAATTTCAATGGTATAAGAAAGAGTATCATTTCAGGTAAGGGAATGCCAAACAGTTACTTGTAAGTAATAGGTTCTAGCATATGCCTTTCTTTTAAGTAATAAGTTCCAATATCTTATTACTTTCAAATTACATATTCTAAAATCTTATTACTTTTAAATTAAGTGTTCTAATATCCTATTACTTTTAAATTACATGTTCTAATAATCTTATTGCTTTCAAATTACATGGTCTAATAATCTTATTACTTTAAGAATATATTATCACACAGAAGTACAAGTAAGTCAAATAGAAAGTAAGGTCTCTACTAGCGGGACTTTTATTCAGCAAACAAATTTTTCAAAACTATCAATTTGACAGAATTAAAAAAGTGTGATTTTACTTTAAATTAACAAAAACAATTATAATCAAGAGCATTAAGCTGAAAGACGCAACAACAGGAAGAAACAAAAACCTATCTCGACTTTTACTGCTTAGCAAGATGTAAATATACAAAAGACACGAGGAAGTATTTCGCTTCCGCTCATGTTTCTTTGGATAAATTTACAAAAATAAATATGGGCTCGCCTGTGGATTTCATTTGTTGAACTTGCGGATCGAAGTTGAATAGGGTGGAACGAGTGAATGAATGTGTATATATGGTGCAAGACATAAATCCCGGTCTTGCGCCATTAAAAGAAAACCAGTCTCCTTGCAGCATGCTTATGCATTTCAGAATGTGCTTAAGTATCTTATTACTTTTTTCAATATGCAATATTATATTATTTCTGAAGTGTATTCTGTTACTTTAATTTTGCCTTATGTATATAATACACATTTAAATTACTCAAACGGTTTCAAACGTTATAAGACAAGCATTATAAGTAGTGATATAATTAATAGGTTTATGAATGGAATATATTACTGAAGGAATAGGTTCCAAACGCGTAACACTATTACTTATTCTATTACGTGAAATATTGCCTATACCTAGTTTCAGGAGTTATAGTTACAATCTACGAAGGTTATGTGCGTAGAGAATGTTCACCTAATAAACGTAATTTTGTAAAATCTGGATTGGTGTACCTCGAATTATTTTTGTGGAGATTAGCCGAAATATATCAGTGGTAAGATGACATAAGGGAAAAAGAGACCTAATTTTGTTATGTTAATAGTTTTGATGTAATTTATATGACACATTTATATTTGATTCTAGCAATATATCGTAGGCCTTTGTATTTCTTTATTTTGAAAATATTTTTAGAATGTAAAAAAAAAAATTGTCTTCTTTTTTCAATATGTTTTCTTACGTGGAGTAAAAATTTGCTGTTAGGCAAAAACCAATAATTAGTGGACTTAGAATTCTGCTAATTAATGGAATAGAAACAATCAAAATGAAAACAAATATCTGAAATTCTTCCGAAAACTAAAAGAACATTTAAGGATAATTACTAAGATTGATTGAAGAAATTCTTAAGTTTTACTTATGTTACTTTTTTAAAAAAAAGCTGAAAAAATATTCTGTAAAATACTTTCGAAATATTTATGAATAAGGAAAATGAAAGTTAGTTATACGTTGGTGGAAAGTTTTCGAAAGGTTGATAGAAATAAAAGCTTATTTCTTTCCTCTGTAGCTCTTACAGATAACATAATTTTCCTAAGCAATTAGCTAAACAATTATGATACATTTTATAAATGCACAAAACAATGATTTTTCATGCAGCTACGGAAAATCTTCCTACATAAACGCATTTATTTGCAATTCAAAGTTTTCGGAACGGGAGATCTATTTTTATTTGAATACAAGTGTATTCCAAAGAACAAAAGCTAATTTTTGAAAGCTCTTAATATTTTAGATATTGTCAGGAATGAAATAATTACTTTGTAGCTCCAAAAATTAAAGGAAAAAATAAAACCATAACACGTGAAATCATATTCATTAAAATTCCATTTTTAATCAGTTTGGTTTGCTTAATAAATTTATCTACTCCAAATTTCAATTACGTTTCGTCTGGGTGGTTGGTTGGTTTGGTTACAGTAAATTATATGATACCTAGAGAAGGACTATTTGAATTAATTTATTATAATTAATTTAAATATTATAGCTATGATATTTATAAGATAAAGTGCTTGTCGCACTTATATTTGCTATGGAGGTATGCATTTTTGAGTATAAGTCACACATTCCAGTCGAATGAATTATAGATCTCTAATGCCCCTACGCTTCGAAAATTTTCAGTAGAAGGGAATATTCACGCCTTTCCCAAACAGGACGTAATCCTTAATTTTAATTGGGTAGCTAAATGTAATAAATTTAACTATTGGTCGCTAAACCCTCAACTAGGGAGGGAAAGGACATCTGCAAAACTGACTTCTGATACGGGGACGTCTTGGTTTTTAAGGAGTATCAGACTCTAAAAGATGAAAGTTCATGAGAAACATAAATGTTGCTTCCCTTTTCTCACGAGTGCAGCTGTCTTTGATGAGGACCTTATCCGGATGTAAAGGGAATGTACCATTAACGCACCTGTTAAATGTGATAGCCGTAATACCATTTATTAAAAATTGGTATTTTATGAGAAATGTATATATTACAATAAAAAATAATTTACATGTAATATTTATCCAAGAAACACATAACTTTACGTTCTATAGAAAATTTTCTTACTTCTTCCAGTAGTTTTCCGTAATGGTTGTTTATGGGTGAGTTTGATTATACTTGTTTATATTTGAGCTGCCTATTTTCGAATTCTCAGACATACGCCTTACGCAACTGAAAAGGAATTCTTTACCGAATCAGTTATGAGAAATTTTTACTCTATAAAACTAGTAGATGAGATCATAGCCCTCGTTCCTCCCAGAGAGAAAACTCCTTTTTTTCTGTTGATTAACTTTCTTTTACCAACATTTACTAAGTGTAGTTTTTCAAGCTGTTCCAGTAATGGATATTCGTCCTCAATTGTACCGTTTGTTTTTTGAAACGTTTTCCGTTGACTTTATTTGTAGTGTCTAGTTGAAATATCGGGTCTATTTGAGACAAGTGCCGTAGCTGTTATATATCTCAAGTCGTGATTATGTGTATGTGGGTATTTATTAGACTGAGTGGGAGTGTATTGAAATAGCGTTTTCGACTCGAATCTTTTGATATTTAATGTTCGAACTCCAGACTACTACTTCAAACAATGAGTGTTTGTCGATAGTTGCCTTTTCTTAACCATGGCCTGATGTATCAGGACTAATATGAATAACTTATCTGCATCTCTGCATCCATGAGCTTTAGACAGCTGAGATGAAAAATATTCCTCACAGTAGTTATTAGTAAGTTTTCTTAACCCTTTCGCAACCGGAGGGAGAAAAAGGAAGTGCTTCCCCGTGCCCGCGGCTTCTTATCTCGGAGTGTCACGCTGCGCCCAGACGATTTCAGATATTAAGCCTAATTCGCGAATAAAATTCTTCTAAAATCGGCTATTAATTAGAATGTTTTGGTTTTTACTTATATTATTTAAAATGCATTAAACTTAATATATACGAAATAAAAAAAGATTTAATCGAAAATTGTATGTTTTATACATAAAATTACATAAAAAATCATATCAAAAGAAAGAAATTTTGTTAAGAAAATACAAAATATACCTACATTTGTTACTTAAATTTCATGGTGTAATGATGTACCATTACATGGATATTAAGATATAAAAAATGAATCTTATTTTGCTGTTTGGTATTTTTATAAGAAAACAATTCTTCAACGCTTAGTCGAAAGTCACATGCCTTACACACATATTTAGATAACTTTTGACGCTTCACGTAAGATTTTGAACAAAGCGCACATCTTCTTCGTTCTTTTTTTCATTTTGTGTCTATGTACAGATTTGGATTATTTTCGCTAACATTAATGCCAGATTCATTAATTAATTCACAAATCTTAGTATCAGATATATACTTTCTTTTCGTCACGACTGTCGCTACAAATAAAAAACCAACAGAATGCAACGAACAGCTGGGAGCATCTGCTACTAAAAGCCCTAATCCCCATAAACACCCATAAATTATCATTCGACATTCTAAAAAGAAAGCAAGAAAGAAAAAAAGAAAACCGAATAAAGTGCACCCTTTAAAGTCATTACATTTAAAGAGGGGAGTCGCAGCACGTGCTCTTAACAATTACTCCCCCCTCCTGATAGCCAGAAGTGAAATCTAACCCCATATCACCAAGGTCAATACTCCAAATAATCTATCTATATAGATTTCACGATATTGTAACGCCATATAGTAACATTAAAAGAATCAAATAAAACGTTCTCATCAAGCGTATCTCTATAGATACGTTGGGCCGTAGAAAAAACTCACGGAGCGTATCTGATGTGATACGCTGGGCACAGGAGAGGAAACGTGAGCGTATCAAATATGATACGATGGGAGTGAATGGGTTAAACCTAAAGAGTTGTGTGTCGCGATTTTAATACGAATTTAGTATATTAATTCTCAGAAAATTATATTACTTTTATGCTAAACGAAGTGCTTGGTGCTTCACAGAAATTAAAGTCATTTAACAAATTAAAATATTTAATTATAAATAAACTTAGTTTCAAATAGAATTTCTCAATGAAGGTTGAATGTATAACAGCTCTCTTCATCAACCACAAGAAAATTTGAAATACTTTTATCACTAACCTTGTGGGGAATCCTTTTTGTCTGTGTTCATATGACTATTGCAAAAGAAAAACTGGGCGAAGTTACTCCAGACCGAAAGATCAAGGGTTCGAATCGTCCCTTTTCTCCAAATCAACTAACCTTCCTCACCACAGAATTGAAAAAATATCACCGAGAGAGTAGGGTGAAAATATCAGTCATTGAAGGTGGAATATGCGGCGGTTTTCTTCACTAACAGAGACAGAAGTGAAAATGATTTAATAATTTCTCCGGTTGTGACTCTTTTTCGGCTCAGTTGCTGAGGGCAAAGCAAAACAAATACCGGGTGATTTTTCTCCAGACCGATAGATCAAGGGTTAGAACCATCTCTTCACATCTGTCACAAAAACTTTTCTGCAGAGATTTTGTATTGAATGGGAAAAGTAAGCAAAGTGCGAAATAATGGTAATTCCAAACAACATCAAAAAATTTCGTTTGTCTTTAAAATTAGGAAAACATTGTAAATTCTTGCTTATATAATATTTGTTATTTATACAAAAATAAAAATAAATTGAAAGTATTATTAGAAGGAGCTAAAATCATCATCCGTGGTTGCCCTTCATCCATCAATCTCTTGCATCATCCATCATTCTGTGGTTGCCCTTCAATTCTATTTTTATAATTTTGTTAAATTCACTGTGGGTTTGAGACATTCGACATAAAAACGATTCCCAATATGCTTTTTTAATTTCAATTGATTAGTTGACGACGAGTTTTCAACTAATATTTTATACTAGAGATCCTTTTAGCGTTCCATGTAAAGTACAGTTAAAATTAACGTGCAATGTCTATTCGAAATGTATTGTTTGATAAGTTCTGAAATTCTATACGAAAGAGTTGGAAAACACGTAATTCCCCCCCAACCCCTAAATTAATTCTATCAAAGAACAAAATAATAATCTCAGGATTTTTTTCAAAAAAAATATTTTTATGATAAGACGTCGGGTATATCTTAAGAAACTTAAACTTATTTATAGAATTAAATACTATTACAGAACACATGTTCTTTTAAAAGTATTTAATTCTGGTAATTTATTATTAATGGTAATAAAAATGCTTATTTAGTGTTTTGCTATACTACTGAGCTTCTTTAATTATAATTTTACTTATATATATGTAGAAAAATGATTGAGAAGGTAAGTCCCAGAGCTTGTCAAAGGAGTGGTTTCTTTTCCCGTGCTGGCAAAGCAGGAAATAAGTATTTGGGTATGTAGGTATTTGGATACAAATAAGCGAGTATTTCTACAGATCAGCCTCTGACGTCATTTAGAAGTTTGTAGATTTCTCAATGAGTGAAAGTTGTAGTACTGAATAAATTCTAAAGTGGGAGGGTATAGTTTAGATTGTTTTTAGAACTAACTAAAATTAAAAATAAACTAGATTCACGTTTCATTTTCTTCAAAGTATATATATATATATATATATATATATATATATATATATATATATATAAGATAAAGCAATGAATTTATCATTAAAAACATAAAAGTAAGAGAACAATTAAAATCCAAAATCAACAACAACAACAACAAAAAAAAATCATATATAAAATTAAGTAAAACAGTTGAAATTGAATCAAATTTGAAAATAAGAGATGAATAAAAATTGAATCAAATTTGAAACTAATTTGAAAAAAGGAATAATTGAATAATTCGAATGCCCAACAAAACAAAACATGTATATTCAGACTGGAGACTGAATTGTGGGGTTAAACTAGTTCTATGGTACCAACCCTCCTCCAATGTACCTAGTTGGGTAAAATTGGATTACTCCAAAATTATAATTGTAATTCAAAGAAAAGAAACAATAAACAAAGAAGAAAATTTGAAGGGCAAGATATCTCAATTACTAATTATTTTCAAAAACAATTGTTTTCCGAACTAATAAAATATATTCTTCACCTAAAATCCTACCAATTAAAATTTTTTAAACAAAAAATATCTGTTAAATTATCCAATTATTAATTATCCAAATAAACTTATCCATTTAAATATCCGATTAAAATTTTCCATTAAAAATATCCAATTAAAAATTATTCAATTAAAAATTATTCAATTAAAAATTTAAGATTTTTTTCGAAACAATAAAACATTATAATTAAATATTTCCAGTTAAAGATTTAAAATTTTAAAAACTACATACCCGAATCCATGGTTTTCATGAAAAATCAATTCAAATTTCACAATTGCAAAGGCAAAGATTCAAAAGATCATATCTTTGACAAGTGATCATGAACCTGAGTGCAATATATATATATATATATATAACATACAGGTTTCATATTATTTTAGCCCTTACACAAATACATTTCTATAGGATGAATTATAATCTCTTTTAAAGAAAACAATATTTCTACATTCTAAATTTCAAGATTTTAATGAATTGAAATAATTTACCACCAAGCAGTGATATTTTAATTTGTATGAAAGATAATTTTTAAGTAACAACTTATAAAAACTAAATTAATTTTCAAAATTACAGACTTATATGTATTTAATATCAATGTAAATTATTAAATTTAAGTATTTTTCTTCAATCTATGACTCTTTACTATTTTATTTACAAGTGAGAACAACTTTCTCTATTTTTGTAATTCTTGTTTGAATTTTTCCTAGAAAATTTAAGTTATGAAAGTAAACTAAAACACTGAAAAATCATGATAAAAAAAACCCCTAGCAGATATATCAGTCATTTAATAATTCCCAAATGGGAAACACTCAAGCGAAAATAAAAAAAAATCTTAAGTCGAAATACTGCCATTTATAAATATCAAGTTTAAAGAACACATATATCATTTCTACTTGGACAAACTTCCACTATCAGTAATCCACCCAATTTATATTTTTTTCCTCTAAGTCGAATACATCCGACCACGTACACGCAACTGCGATGTTTTCAAACTGAAGTGAGTAGAAAAAAGAAAAATCAACCAAACCATAAAATCGAAGTGACGGACAACCCAGAAAGTATGAACATGGGACAATATTTTTCAATAAATCCTTCAGCGTTGAACTGCTCACCGAGAACTCTTGCTTTACTAGCAAAAGCTTTTCGGGTGTGGACAACAAAAATAAAGAAATAAAAAAACTCATCGGATGTTTGAAGCGGGAAGTCGAAGATGACGAAAATAAATAAAATAATGGTGGATGTGCGACATAACCGTTATTGTTATTAATATACTGCTACATACAGTGTATATGAAGACTGGAGATGGGGACATTGTGACGTCTTTCTCTGGAATTTCTTCGAGTGTATTTTCCGGAAAACTCAACTATGTAAAAATAAATAAGTAAATAATTCACGAAAAGAACAGGTAGTTGATAGTTTATCAACTGAAACATTGTTTGCAAAATAATTCCTGTCACCTATATAAACATAGCATAAGATTTTTCTTTGCGTGGCACTCATATATATACTTTTTGAAATGTTCTTCTTATTTTCTTTTAATCAAGACATTTATACATGCCATAGATTTCTGTGTATTAAAAGGCAGTTATTTTTTGAACTTTTTCCAAGCTACTTTACATGGCTCGGTTAATATAGAGCAGAGGTTCCCAAACTTTTTTTTCTCGTGGACCACTTTCAAAGTTTTACTATTTTCGGTAGACCCCCTGCGGCTACATTTCTACTGTATTCCCAAAACTCCTAAAAAATATATCACCCTAAATTGGGGGTGTTAAGAAGAAAAGAAAAGTAGCACATTTTCTTGTGTCCTATTTATTAAAATAATACTTGTGGTTATATGAGCGTAAATAAATATTTTTAAACAAAAAGTACCTAGGTACCTAAAGTTTAATCTTCCCTGGCTTTTTGTTCTTTTATAGAAGTTTTGAATAATCTCTAGTACTTAATTTTTACTACATAACTACCTACTACACTCAAATAGTAAAACAGATATAATGTTATTGATAAATTACAATATACAATAAAAATATTTATAACAAATAGGCAGATACTTTCTTTTTCCGGCACTGCAAACACTGACATCGATTCACTCACTGTCACACTTTTATGTTCAAAATCCCGGAAACAAATGAGTAACGTTTTGTTCTTGGCATTCGTATTTATACTAATGGAGATTGCAAGCACAACGCAAGTCACATTTCATCCCTTTACAGGTCTAAACAAGCATCTCGGACCAGCAGGCGCACGGGCGACACTTTGCAAGTATCGACATGCGGTGTACACTTGTACTATTATCCATTGTTCTATTCAATTCTGTGTTTGAATTGAGTCTCGAATATTTTTGAGTACCTACCTAGTGAATGATGCTACCTGCCTACGTTGATAGGTAAATCCAAGCCAAAATTTTTGTTCTTTATTATGAAAACCAGAAAATGTTTCGTGAACCCCCACTTACAACTTGTGAACCCCTGTTTTCTTTTCACGTCTACGTGAACCCCCGTTTGGTCTCCTATTGACCCCTGGGGGTCCACCTGGACCACTTTGGCAACCTATAATATAGAGATTCGCCCGTTCGCAAATAGCATAGGTATATTTCCGTTACCTGCATGCAAGCGATAAGTCGCCAAATATTGCATAATTTTATCTCTTCAGTTCATGTACCTGAAGATTATGAGAAAATAATTATAGGCGAATTAATCACTGTTTTTATGAACATGAATTTCTTTGTTTTCGAAATGTTTATTACTGGTTCGTTGATCTGATGTTGTCGAAATTGGCAGATGATTAACGGAAAATTACTAAAATGCATGCACTAGAAATAATAACAGAATATTTCAGATAATTCTTTATGTAAAAATATCAATGGTCGAGGAAGAACACTTTAATCTTCTAGATTATATTTTGGGTGTTTTGAATGCAACTATTATTCAAAGAGAAGAAAAAAAAGGGAGAAAGTCCATGTCAGAATTCCAGGATCTAAATGATTCATCAAATTCATTAGAATGTGTCTGGGTACACATAATCACCACCTCTAATGTTTACCGTAATAGAATTTATGTCCTCTTCATATACATATGTGTTATACTACAAGAACTTTTTTTTTTTTTTTCGTTTTAGCTAATGTTAAGGATTTGAATTTTTGATAGATTTCAAATAACTAAATTGAAATTGGATTTTCTTATTTCATTTAAACGGGTGCTAACGGTTTTTTAAGTTAAGTTCTTTAAAAAATAGAATTATTGAAAAGGATTCTTAATCGCTGCTAAGTAAGAATACTTCCGAGCCCCAAGTTCCACAGCAGAATACCCTCCTTAAATTTCTAACTCATTTTTAATTTTACAATCGAAACATTCCAAAGTGTAAAAGCGTTGCCAATGTTAGCACTACAAATAATAAATACATACTATTCTACTACATAAAAACAATTCTTAAATAAAATATTAAATTAAGAAGAAAGGATAAAATATTAAAGTAGACGATAAAATTCTGTTCGAGTATTAAAATAAAAGCAGACGATAAAATTATCTTCAAATGTTAAAATAAAAGCAGACGATAAAATACTGAATTAAGTATATCTCAGCAATGCAAATTTATCTTAAGGCTCCCGCCTATTCACCATTTTGATTTCGTTGACGTTATGCTAATTTTATGGAATTTCGTCTTTAATTCTCACATCTTTACTAATTGATCTATTTCAATGCAATAAAGTGCACCCGAAAGAGCAGACAATAATGAATGCTTTTGTGGAATTACTTTTTTCCCTTAGATTTTTAAAAACAGGTTTACCCCTATTTCAATGATTCGCTTACGAATTTTTCAGTTTTTTTTTAAAAAAATATTTTAAAATCAGGGGAAAGAACATTTCTGCAGAAGCCTTCATTTTTTGACTCTTTCAGATTCACTTTATTACATTAAAATAGATTAAATCGTAAAGATGTAAGAATTGAAGTCGAAACTCCTTAGGATTAACATTACGTCCGCGAAATCAAAATGACGTGTAGACGGGAGCCTTAATACTAGAAAGACGGTTGACGTCATTTTGACGGTTTCGCAATTTGTATTATGTGCTACGTTTTTTTATTTTGTTCCCAGGCATCTAAAATCTTATTAATTTTATTACTTTACGGGAAACATTCACACACATGCGCAAAATTTTATTCTATGGTAAAGAGGGGAAGAAAATTTGTTGTATAACTAAAAAGACTAAAAGTCGCCATTTTGAAGGCGTGGAAAACTAGTTGAAATCGTTTATGCAAATCACAAAATCATAATAAAAGCGAAATATCTAATAAAAAATATTTGGTTAAATAAAAAGTTATTATTTGAACGTACAGATGAATCCTTATCTGCCCCTCTCTCCTTTATACATCTCCCCTTCGAAACGACAGATGTTTCCACATGAAATGCTAAGCAGATGTTTTTTCAAGTGAAACATCTGTTTGTTCAGTCACTATCACTCCAAAGGGAGATGATATGTAATAACGAGCAAATAGTATTCGATATCAGTGAAACATGGCTCAGTAATGAAGAAATTGCCCAATTTTAGCGTAAATTAGAGGAACATGAATCAGAAGGAAAAGAAATACCTGAGTAGGATGACGAATGTTTTCCACAGAAAATTGAAACATCTGACACTGATTCTGAATTTGAGGACGAAACACAAAACCAAATTTTGGTAACCGAAACTAAATCTACAAAACAACTTCTAAAAATAATTGAAAAAGAAGGTAGACTGAAGAATTCCTGTAAAAGAAGGTAGACTGAAAACAATGTCACATTACTGAATTATTCTGATGCGAGACCTACATCAAGTAATGAATTTGCACGAGACGGCACGATGTGGGCAAGGATGCCTAACAATAGTAAACCTGGATGCTTTCAAAGCCAAAATATACTATCGGAACCCAGTGGAGTGTCTTCTTATGCAAAGAGACGCGTAGAAAGCGAAAAAATGTCTCGCTCTTTTTAGTTATTAGTAGATAACTCTACGTGGAAAATAATACTGGAATGTACTGAAACAGATGCTCGAATGCAATTACAAAATGAAAACTGGTCGATGTCAATGGATGAGTTAGATGCCTTTTTATTTTTTTTGTACTCCCGAGGAGCATATTGTGCCAAAGGAATCTCTGTCAGTAATTTATGGAATAAGATGTTGGGATCTACTTTTTTCTTGATATTAGACCTCGGGATAGGTTCAAGGAAGTATTGAGGCTTTTGAGATTTGATAAAAAAAATTCTAGAATATCTCAAAGATTACAAAACGATAAATTTTCTCCAATATCCTTTGTTTGGGACCGATTCGTTGAAAACTCGATTTCTTGGAACCAACCGAAAAATATAATAGAAGAAGAGCAATTATTTCCATCTAAAACTAGAAACCTATTCTTACGATACATACCAAGTTAAGCCTGATAAATTTGGTTTTAAATTTTGGATTGCAACAGATGTTGAATCAAAATACATAATAAATGACATTCCATATTTAAGAAAAGATTATATCCTATGAAAGGATGATATCAATTTCAGAATATGTCGTTTTACGTATGATGGGGAACCAAAGGTTCCATCATCATTTTCATTTTGTTCGTGTTATAAACATTTAATGATCCCACCTTGACTGTGTATCAATGTAAGAAGAACAAGAATGTTTGGGTTCTGAGCACTCTACACCAAACTATTATCATAATTGGTAATGAAAAGAAAGTGCCCGAAATTGTGGCATTTTATAATTCTACAAAGTATGGTGCAGACATTCTTGACCACATGTCGCATAACTGTTGAGTAAAAGCAGGAAATCGAAGATAGCACTTTTTAACAATATTTTGGAATAAGCTTCCAAAATATTGGATTGGGTACAAAGAAGCTACAGGGAGTACAATAATCTAGAAGAGATTTATTGCTTCAACTCTCTGAAGAACTTCGACAAAATCACGAAATAATCAAACCCACCCCACTGTACTATTTCTCAAATTTCTAGCCAGTTACTGAACTCAAAAAATCGTACCTAATGCCAAATTGGGCTACGAAATGAAAACAAGGCAGCACAAACATGTTGCAAATGTAATCGATATGTGTGTGTTAAATGTAGTATATTTGTAAAAAGTATGATTTGTGTTGAATGTAGCAGGTAATTATGATATCTCACTTATTTAGCCATTCAATAGAGGTAAAAAAAACGGTCAATGTATCCTATATTATTAGTTCAACTATGCCAAATATAATAATCCACATTTCAAAGCAATTTTTATTTACTGCCCTGCAGGAATTTTGAAAAAAAAAAAATTGTAAGATTTTGTTTCATATGTAAGTAATTTCTTTAAAATAATGTGTTTTTATTGACTTCAATGTATATAAATACTATAAATTAATTCAATAAATTACAAAAAAATTACTATCTTATCACGCCACGTTTTTCAACTTTTTTGTAGTTTTGTGGTATTTTGACAATTTTGCTTAGCATATCATTATATATGGAGATGTTTTAATGCATTATCTTTCGTATTTCCTTTCAAATAATCTCAAGGGCCTATCTCTGACATTATTTGATCTGAGAACCATGGATTGTGAATACATTAGGATTTATATCAATTAGATTGCTATAAATATACTAAAAAGTGCAGTGAAATAGATAGGTGAGAGTTCCGAAAATACTGACTGATTGATTGGATATGTGTATTGAGAAAAATTAGAAGCTTAAATAGCATCATGTGTCCAAGAAATTAAGGACAATAGGATATTTGGTGTCGGTTACTATAATTTTAATTAGATCTAGTGTAATTGTTCCTGACTCGGGCCAACTTTTGAAATGAATGGTCTAAGTAGAATTTTTAATTAGTCTTCTGTTGATGATACTAAGAAGTTTTCTGTTCCACATTCGTATTGCCAAAATATATTTTTGAGTATTATTATATTAGACTATAAATGTATCTCAATTAACGGAAGAAACTTCACTGCATTTAGTTGTTCAACACTTAAACTAAATGTAGGCTTGCCCTTTCTACCAATGGGGTGCTTACGTGCACTAAAAAATATTCTGTAACATGTCATTGTAAATATCTTGGATCACCCTGGTGCTGCCCTCCTACCGAAGACCATCCAATCGCCTTCTGCGAACTTCATTGAGTTTATATTCTTCCCTTTGAACGTTTCCATGTGTCTTATTCACACAAAGTGAGTTCCCCGAACAGTTATAATAAAATCGTAATTCACATAGAGAAATATAAGTTTTTTGAAAAATTAGAGGTAGTGTATTGTTATCTCCCGTGCTTATATATATATATATATATATATATATATATATATATATATATATATAAACCCTACCTGTAGAGGGCGTATTTTTGTAAAGGGACATACTCGAGAGAGTTGTGAATTCGCGGGGTGATTGAGTGCTAACTGTAAACTGCACTGATCACAAAGGTAACGCGTCAGGAATAGTGTTGACTGAATAAATTAAGCTGTTATTGTTATTAAAAAGTATGTCTGATCTCATATGAATTTTAAGGGAAAGTATTTGTATTTAGCTAAGTGAGCTACCTTAAAGAAGAATCGAAGTGATATGATTTATGAGTTTTAAATAATAATAAGTTACATCGAGTTTTGTGAAAAAGAAAAGTAGTTTATCGAAAAGGTGAAAAATAAGGAGAACCTTAAGTAAAGTTTAAAGTTAAGTAAAAGTTAAAGTAGAGGTATTTTAGTTTAGTATGCACGTAATGATATATGTGTGAAAAGAAGAAAAAAAAGTTTTCAATAGTATATTGTTATCAGATAATGAAGAAATATATTTTTATAGCTGAATATGATGTATGGTTTACTCTAATTATTTTTGTTGGAAAAAGTAAAATTTTAAATTTTCTTCTATCGTTCAATTTAATATTTCTTTCTTCATATATTTTTATAACATAATATACGTATTATGTATGTGTTTAGGGGTAAATGTATAAGTATATTCGTTTGTGTAAATTGTAATTAAATATAAGTATATTAATTTTCGTAAATAAATACATTCATATATATATTTATACATATAATAAGTATATTGGTATATATGATATCATAAGTACAATTTAAATCGAAGTACATTCGTTAAATATATTTTAAACATTCTCATTTATTAAACTTTTTCATTTATAAGTTAAAGTTTTATTTCCCCTCATTTAATATGCTACTACATAGGGCAAGATTTTGCGAATGTGATGCTCATGGAGACGACACGCTCCATTTTGCTTAGAGCCCGTTTGGTGTGATGAGGTGATTCTGTGTCCTTTTATTTTATTATTTTTTTGCGCCATTCCTATTTTTTGGTTATAATACATCTGTCCCGAAGTACCTGAGAGAATAATGCATCTGTTCTCAACTTTCTTCTTTTTGAATAAACTCTCAAGGAAATTATAATAATCCATATTACTATGCAGAACAAAGGCTTAGAATACTATGATAAAACATTTAAGAGGAAAAGCTAAACTATTTCTTGAATACAAGCAGTTCACATGTAGATGAGTTTCGAAATTATAGGTTTCTTTTTCTTTTATTTGATTGTTTTTAAAATAAAGTGCTTGAGAAATATCGTGACGTCATAGCAACATTACGAATTTTCCAAATTGCATCACTTGCTTCTCCGCACTTTCGCCTCGCATTTTTATGAAAATATAGAATGGATTGAACTGAAGACTTGCTTGTTGCTTTAAAATTTCCTCTATGCTTTTAGAAGCGAAAGGACTAATTTGTGATTGTTGTTTGTTCTAAGGGTTTTCAAAGGGCATCTTAAAAATGCAATTGAAGGGAGATTATAGTTCTACATTTTCGGTCCTTTAATCATCCTTTTCCAAATAATTTCTAATCGTAAATCAGCAATTATTAAAGCGTTATGAAAGAGAATTTCATTGAGTTTTTGGATTAGTCAGAAATGGTTTTTTGGATAATGTCCTTGATCTTTTTTATTGAGGTAAATATCTGATATTGCTTTTTATTTAAGGGAATTAATATGCATGTGGGGAAAAATAAAATTCCAAATTCAAGACTCTTGATTTTTGCTTTTGTTTTTTACTTATATCGTAAAATTATTAATGGAGCTAGGATTCTTTGATGCGCGCAGTAATGGTAAAGTATTCATTCTATACAATGCACAAAAAAATAGTGAGCCAAATTTCTCAGTGATATTGCTGTATATTTTCTTTGAAAACATTATAGAGCTTTGTAATTTTGGAAATTTAATTTTTTTCTCTTATTTCATAAAAAAATACTTATTAATAATAGACATTGCTTTGAGAAAAGAAATATTTTGGAAAGGTTCATTAGGTAGGATTACAGGAGTTATGGGAATTTCATCACATGGTTTATTTTTGGCTTGTAACTGGCATGAAACACAAGTGTCACAAAAATTTTGCACATCCTTTTTCATGATAGGTCAGAAAAATGAATAGCTTAATCGTTCTAAAGTTTTCTTTTTCCGCAGGTGCTCATCCCATACTCTGGAATGTGGGAGTTCTCACAACTGTTCTCTGCGCTCATAAGGAACTACTAGCTGGCAGACGGGTTCATCTAAAATCTTATCTTTACGATACAAGAACTTATTCTCAATCATAAAACCATTTGAAGAATTATTGGCATCTTGCCAACATTTAGCTTGGCTTTCATCATTTTCTTGTTCGAATTGAAATTTATTTGAATCTGAAACTAAATCTTTGTTGACATTACCACTGTCCATACCAGAACTAGTTAAATTATTTACAGAACCAATGGCACTGTGCATTGGTATCGTGCTATGTTGAATAGAATTAGGCTTTATATTTATTGTATTCTCATCAGGATTGACAGAAATGTACTCATGAGATAACTGGATTTCATCAATACTAAGATTATTTACATAACTTTCAAAATGATTTTTAGTAGCAATCAAATCGTTATAAGTACTCAAGCTTAATAAAATATCATGCACTAAATTATGTACCATTGCACACACGATTGTAACAGGTTTATATACAGCATTAGACTCGGAGCTTATAATTACTAAATTCACATTTATTAATGGTGCAGTGACCTTATGCTCAAAAGAAGATTTTAAAATAACCTTTCCACACGGATTCTTATAGTGTTCAGGTACCATATTGGTTTTAATTATTGACAATTGGGTTGCAGTATCCACAACAGTTGTTAATGTCTTATTATTGCGTTCTACTTGAATAGTGATTAAAGAATCAAAACAAGTTTTGTTTTTATCCGGCATTTTCGGTAAGCCGCATAAAACATCAGCGAATGATTTTCGTTTTTATTAATCTGTTCATTAATTTCTGAGTTCTTTTTTTCTAAAGTAATGTATTATGATTTTTATTACAGCATATTTCGCAATTCAGTTTATTTTTACAATCCTCAGTTTATTTTTACAATCCTCAGTTTATTTTTACAATCCTTAGATGATTTATTTGTTTTTCCTGCCAAAACAAATAAAACATCTCTACCCCGACTTTTTAATTTTTCTTCCTTAACAGAAATATGTGTATCGAAACAGTCCAATGATTCATGGTTTCCGGAATTGCAAAATAAGCAACTTTTACTACAGCTGCAGCAGAAAAGGGAACGATCGACCTTGGTTCGTTTTCGTTGCAAGTGGGTGGATAACGATTTAAATCTTTCCGGAATGATTTAGAATGACTAATTACATTTTTGATCATAGGCTGATGATCTGTCATTACAATTAAACATATTAGCTCGTTCACGAGATTGTATTACATTTCTGAGGAAATCCAAAAATTTATAATCATCAAAACATGACTGGCCATCGTTATTACGACTGTATTCTAATACTAAATCATTTGGAATAACTCTGAATAATACATGGATTAGCATATTATTATGCGATTCTGGTTTTACTTTTAAAGAACATAAACTTCGAATTTGTATTTCAATGGTATCAAAACGCTTTCTTAATCTAAAAATATCACTGGATCGTGAAACAGGAGAAAGATTAAGAAGTTTTTGCATATGTCTTCCAAACCTAGTACTTAAAATATTTATAACAAAATCATAATTTGTATCTGAAATTGAAAATCCTTCTATCGCATTAACGGCAGCTCCACCTAAGTAAGTTTTTAAATAATTAAATTTCTCCCCTTTCGGAAGTGAACTATTATCGTGAAGTGCGACCTTAAACGCGTTCCAAAAACTAATCCATTGACTAACATCGCCGTAAATTCAGAAATTTCTAATTTCGGAAGTCGCGCTTTTTGGTTTTCGTTCTTCCCCGAAACTTCAGTTGTTTTAAGATCTGTATTGGTTTTAATTGCTTCCTGTCTATTTTTTAAATATCTATTTATTTTCGATTTCGATAAAGTTATTTTATCTTTATACGTCATGGTGGTTTCGATTTCTTTTCGTAATTTTAACTCATCACCAAGAAAATTTTCAATTTCTTCATCGAGCTTCTAAAGTTCTTTTTATTTTTCCAGGATTAAAGTTAAAGAATCTTCGAGAACATTAAAGTTATCAACAATTTTTATTTCATCTTCGGCTTTGTTTAGGGTATTTGTTAAAGAAGTTCTCAAGTAATCTCGTTTCTTAGTTAAAAGTTTTACTTTCTCCATATTCAAATAATAAGAAAATGCCTTTCTTGAGCAGTCTCCGCATACTTTTGCGGTATATAGATATCCAAAGAGTAAATATACAAAACACACGAAAATTTCTTCTTACTTATATGCTCGTTAAGACACCAGTCCACTTCGCGACACCAATTTATGATAGCTGGTGTTCTTTTATGGTGTCAATTAATTACGAGCATTCATTTCTAATCAGTTTTATTACAGGACGAAACTTGACAAAAATGAAACAAACACAAAATACAGAAATTCAACTCAGAATGGACTTAGGTCCTTCACAGAGATTAAAGCTCATCATTGCGTGTTTCGTCTTCCGGAGGTTACGTCCTTACTGCCACAGGCGCTGGCGGACTCTTCACAACTAGAGGGCGCTAGTGCCTCACATAATTTCTCATTTCATTTCTGAAAACTTCGATTTTCCATTGTGTGCACACCTTTTACCATAGCTGTGACTGTCCGTCGCTGGACAAGAGTTACTTGTCTGTGGGCAAGAATGTCAGCATCTAATGTTGACAGGAAGTTGAGACGTCAGTGGAATACATATTGATACGCATTCAAAAAAGAAAGAAAGAAAAATGGAAAATGGGAAGTATAAAACTATGACGTCACCCTTGTAAGATTTTATATACTTTTGAACTTCGAAATTTTGTAATATCTTAAGTTCTTTGTCTAAACATGTACTGCTATATTTTACCTTTTATTGTTGTAATTTTTTTTTCTTTTTGCCAATAAATGCTGAGTGTGGTGGTGAATGTCTCCTGGGAGTGGCAGTTAGTAGTTCTATCCCTTTGGGTGAGCTTGGTCCCCTTGGACATTCAGCTTATACCCTTCATGTTACTTCTCAGTGCAACGTTAATAAACAATCTTCATCTACGAAACAAAATGTACTTATTTAATGCTAAGTTTAACTAATCCTTAATTTTCTTAACTAAAAGAAATAGCGGTAATATGTTAACATCAGGATAATTGCAACTTTTTTCTTTTTAAAATGCGTTTAAAATTTTAGTTTTAATTGTGTAAATATATATCATATTGAATTTAAAAAGTAATATGTGCTTGAGAGAAGTATAATCCGTAATGCTCAATGGAATAATTCTCTAAACTTTATGAAAAGAAAATCACATTTTTAAAAATAAATAATTACGTACGAGCAATTAATAACGTTGCACAGAACTTTTAAATAGACAATTCTATGCACTGAGGGAAATTATGATTTTCAATATTTAAATTTAATAAAATTTTAAGATTTTAATTTGTGCCATTTAAATTTTCCTTGATATATATACAAATATCATGCGATACCTAAAATCCAAGTGTGTTTATTAGAAAAAAAATGTTCATTGTATAGGAAATTACTTAATTATATAATTTGGAAAATATCAGTACTATTAATAATGTTGATTTTAAGGGAAGTATGCCAGATGTTCGTAAAAAAATAACTTTTTGAGAACTGTGATTGTTTACTAACGTCTCCTTAAGAAGCAACAAGAGATGATTAACGACGGTCCTCGCAATTGTGAACCTCGCTCAATAGACGAGAACGACACCTGAGCTAACATCTCTCTCTCTCCAAACTTCCACACCACACTACGGAAGGACTTGGGAACTCAACCAGATTTAACTTGCATCAGCCCCATTACACTACCGGCCTTATGCCGCCTCAGAGATTCAGCCCACTTCTCATGAGAAACAGCGGCGGCCGTTAGTCCGCGACTATGACCAACAGGCCACCGCAGCCACAACATTTTGAAAAAATCGCAAATATATATATATAAAAAAAATTCTCCTATATCATAGCATGTTTGTTTGCAAATACAAAAGTCATTTTTTTAAGATTTATATTTATCAAATTCTCATAACCATTAAACTTATGGAATCAATACTCTAATTCTTAATTCAATAAATAAGGCATATTAAGGTTTCAGTTATCTTAAATTGCAAGTAAAATTAATTTTTTAAGGACGTTGTTTCTATTTATCATAGGACGCTTACTTTAAGATGATAACTCGTGAAAAATTCAAGATTTGAACCCAATCGTGTTTTCGTTCAAATGTATAAAAATTTAATTCCCAGTTCTGAGCATACAAGTTGTAGCGAGAAATGAATCAAGTTATTAAAAGGAATCTTAATAAGAAGCCCAAAATTACGACAGACTTCAGTTTATTGTCTGTGTTTTTAAAATCAAAAAGTGCGATTTCGTACACGTTATTTTCAAATAATTCAAATTTAAATTTAATGTTCAACCCCGCAAGGACTTTTGAACAGATTTGAAGTGAATCACCAATAGCACACTTATAATTATGAAATTATTGCTAAGTAGTATTTATAGTAAAATTATATAAATATATCTATACATTATTATTTCAATTTATTAATAACGTGTTTGTTTTATTATTATTCCCGAATGTAGCTTTTATTTTTCACTGTTCATATTCATGTATTTGAAATCTGTAACATTTCGATTTTTATCCATATTGCCCTTAATTTTGAAACGTTTTTTTTTTTTTTTGATTTTCACAATTTGACAACTGTGTGTAACAATTTAGTATAAATTGTTGCGGAGAAGTGTAATTATGATCAGTATGAAGTTTTTTTTTTTGTAACAGGATTTGAAACTTAAAAAATTACGTTTTCGTACAACTGAATGATTCTTCTTTTAGCTGAGGAGTTGTAATATTTTATATGACTTCTCGAAGAATTCAAAATAAAGATGCTGCAGATTTTTTTTACTTATAAAATGACAACTCTAAATATCTGTTTCAGATAATTTCTGAATATAAGCTCTTAACATATATAAAATAAGTTAGTTATTTGTAGTAATGCGGTGGCCGCGATAGCCTAGTGGTTTAGGTCGCTGACTCACGGCCAGCGGTTTTCGTCGACTCGTGGGTTTGACCCTTGATGTCACGGAGGACCCATTGTGTTGATAGGTGTGATGCACATTAAATCGGTTCGAGACTAAAAAGTATCCTTTGGTGTGGTGTAGTAGTTAGGAGGGGAGGTGTCAACTCAATTTTCGTCCTCGTCACTTGACAGAGGCTCAAAATTACGTCGCCAATATACGAAATTAATTATTTCTTCTAATTATTTCTTCGTTTTATTGATATGAAAGTTCTACTTCCTTTCAGAATGTGAAAAGTTGAGATGTTTGCACCGCAGTGCTTAGTTACAATAATCGAAAAACAAATTTCAACTCAGCTGCCGAAAGTTTCTGAACAAAACCCGTTCTTTATCCAATTGCAAGTGTTAAAATATCAAAGTATTTGAAACATTTGTAAACAACTCGAAATCCGAGAGCTTCCGCAATCTTTCTTAAGCATTAGCATAAGAGATTAGTTCCGATTTTGCATTCGATGGTCATGTTTTCGAGATTAATTTGTTTCCATAGTTACAGAAGAATGCAAGAGCAAATACGATGGGTGGGAATTGATTCTTCGGAAATTGAGCCCATTGACCCGAAAATAAATAAAATCGAACATTTTAACGAATACTTTTGACAAAATATTGGTTACTCAAGAAGAACAATTTTGAAATCTGAGAATTTTACAAAGTATCTTAAGTATTAGCATGAATGATTGGTTTCGATTTTGCAACCGGTTATTTATTGTGCATTCGTTTGGAACTGGTAACTATAGTTTTAGAAGAATGCACGAGTCATTGCACAGGTAAAGAATTTATTATTTCAGTAAACACTATAAGTTCTACATGAGTAGATGAGTAGATGAGTAGATGACGATTTTCTGTGGAGTAATGTGGTAATGAAATTATGTTTTAAACACAAATTTCCACAATATCTGTAATTTCAGATTAAATATTACAAATTAATAAGTTATGTTTTTATAATAAGAGTAATCACTTAAATTTGGGACGTAAGAAAAAACTATAAAAAGGTTATTTTTCTTTTCTTTTAAAATTTTAAGTTATTCATACCTTTTGAGACTTAGTAAAATACGCACTTTTTTTATATTTATCGAAAAAAAATCATAAATATCATACCAAATGTGTCACTATTATGATATCTATATAGGTGCTTTAAGTATTCAAGTAATTAAATTATAATATTAATGCTTCCTGAGGGTTCACTGATTTTTTTTTTTTTTTTTTTTTGGCATCTCTACTTTAGTGGAGTTCGGTTTATGTTGGCGATGGTGGAAAAGGTACGAACTGTCCACTTTTGGGTCGGAAGACAATTCTGACCTGTATGCTCTTCGGTAGCCAAGCCAGAAGGGAATTAAGTGACGATGCAGTTATTAGGCGCTTTTGCTCCAGTAGTTATCAGTAGAGATATGAGAAAAGGTTGCTGCAATGAAAATTTAAGAAAAAAAAACTTATAAATGATGCAAGCAGCAAGGCAGTTTTTATTTGTATTTGCAAAACATGAAGAAATATCTAAATTCTGTTTTTACAAGATTCTAAATGTATCAACACAACATTGTATAAACTTCTTTGTTCAATGTTACAAAAAACTGTTAATTACGTCGTGAAGTATATTCCCTTCAGTTCTGAAACATATAATTAGTGAAAAGATTTATAACAGCGAACTTGACAGTACAATTGCATAGAATTAAAAGTGAATTTATAGGTTTTAGTTTGGTTTGGTTTTATAAACGTCGCACTAGAAGCAACACGAGGGCTGTTGGCCACACATCTCATAAATTTGAAAATCAGTCAAGTGACGTGTACGACACCTGAGTGGACAAATAGCAGAAATTGATCACTGTATTCAATATTCTTTGGACAAATAGCAGAACTTAAAAATTTTTAAAATTTTAATTTTCTTTTTTTTTTTCATATATAAAAGTTTCTTAAAAAATTTATGCTTTGCTTATAGAAAAAATAATAACTTTGCTCAGTATATGCACAAGCATTTCTTACAAAAGCATAAAATATTTGGCACTTAATCCATTTGTCTTTTTTTGAAAGTGTAACGAAATGCCTATAAGTCTCCAAAATCATATTTAACTAAGAAAAAACAACTTTTTGATTAAAAGTCAATTTTAGAATTCTTTAAAATAATCAAAATATCTTTATTATGCAGACACAAAAGTTGTTTTAATAATTTTCAAAGATATTTGTCACAAAAACAAGGCGTTTTATAAAGGTATAAAAATCAAATAGTACTTAACTCTTCTTCGTGTGTCTTGATATTCTTTAAAAATTTCGATTTTAAAATAGAATTAATTTTTAATATTTTGGAAGACCGTAATAAAATTCATATGAGCGAATGTATTTTTTCTGAAATTATAGCTTTATGCGTTATCAGCATTTGAAAGTGTACAAAAAATATATAATGTGTCTAATTGTTAAAGTAAAAGTATGAAAACTTAAATTTTAAAACTAAAAATTATTAAGCTATCCATTTTAATAATACAAATTTTTAAGGTACCAATCTTGTTTAGTTATCCTAACTCTAGTCCTTTTTTGGCACTTAGATAAGAGACAGAAAGAGATGGAAAAATAGAGAAAAACAAAGATGGAGTGAAATAGAGAGAGAGAATAAAAGAGATGGATTAAGAT
>BMAW01014045.1:0-32339 GCA_019974015.1 Nephila pilipes
ATAAACAGCTTTCTGAATCATCGACTCGTTGCTGTTTTTGTTCCATCGAAAGCAATCGCGGCACCCACTTGGAAAAAACCTTTTTCATGCTCAATTTTTCATGAAGGATAGTAAATACACTTCCATATGATATCTGTGTCATCTCAGCAATCTCACGGAGCTTCACTTTACGATCTTTCATTATAATTTTTGTCACTGCACTCACATTTTCCGGTGTAACGGCTTCCACAGGTCTACTCGAGCGTTCCGCGTCATTTGTGTCGGTACGACCACGTTTAAACTCGGCAAACCACCAACAAATCGTTGCTTTTGATGGACAAGAGTCCGGGTAACATTTTTCAATCCATTGTTTTGCTTGCACGGTGTTTTTACCCATTAAAAAACAATGTTTTATCAGAACACGAAACTCGGTTTTTTCCATTTTTTAAACAAACTATAAAACGACTTTACTCCAACCTCGATAACTCAGCTGTTTCTGGTCCGATCGACTTAAAATTTTGACAAGTTTCAAGCAAAGGTTAGTACTCTAGAAAGACCTGGTTACTGGATTACTACGAGCGCCATCTCTGGGTTAGTCTCGGGAGTTATTGATTGATGTGTTACATTCTGACATATCTGAAGCTAGATGATGTCCAATGTCCAATTGGTCATACCATAAAAAATTAAGTATTTGTACCATTAGAAATTTTACAAAATGCAATATATAAAGTAGTATCTTTATTTAATCATCAAGGTTCAATTACTAAATTAAAAGTTTTAAATTTATAAAATGTGCAACGTGTATTTTATATACATCGCTCATGGCAGAAGCATATCGTGTAAGAAAGTGCGAAAAGGAAAAAGCACCTTTACAAAGAAATAAAGAGCTATAATTTAAAAGAGACTATTAAAATGAAGATAAGATTGTCTAGCAGACGGGATTAGCAATCTAAGCTAAGATTTTGGCATGAATTATTTAAAGGTATGTTTCAACTTTAAAGTGCAATTTCACAAAATGTAAATTTCAACACATAAAAAAATTATTTGATAAGCCTTAATACTTATAACATAGCTTTATTATTTTTCACCCGTATTATTATGATACAAAATATATTTTAATGATAGATTTTAACAAAAACGTCATTCAAAAACAATGATAGGCTAAATTTAAACTAATTGTTATCAGTTTAAGACTTTGTACACATTACTCCGGTTATTTACTTTAAGAGAAATAATTGAACATTTAAAAAATGCTCTCATTAAAATAATAATAATACAATAAATGCTCAAAAATAAAATGAATTACTTCTCAAACTTTTGAAAAAAAATACCTTCCTTAAATTTGGTCATTTCTTAATATTGCAGAGAAAAGGAAAATGCTACAAGAAGAGACCCCCTTAAAACGTTTGAGCTTCTACTCTTAATCGTAACTAAATTCATATCTAAAAAATGTAATATTGTGCTCTAATTTTCCTTACATTTAAAGAATACCTTCATTTTTTTTTAATATTTATACATTTCTTTTTAAGAAAATAATGTATTTTGTAGAGGGAAAAATATTTTTTAATGAAAGAGTTGCACAAATTTCATGTATCAAGATTTTAAACACACAATATGTATCGCTAAAAATACACTGCTGGCCATTAAAATTGCAACACCTGTAAGGAATGATCTGATGAACGTCAAAATCACATGAAAGGAAAAAGATAAGTAAACAATTAATATTTCAGCGTATTTTGACTACGCAGGAGGGAAAAATAACACCTGAAGCACCGCATAAAAGAAAGGTAGTGTATTGGATTTCTCATTCGAAAGCGGCTTCGTATTGTCGGAGTTTGCTCAGAATATCGTGTTATGCCTCTAATAAGAAGAAAGATTTACCAGCAAATGTCGAAAATCAGTAGGAGGAGGATCGTTGCCTATAGAAAGAGTGGATTACCGTTCCATGATACTGCTCGTTGCACTGGTCGAAATCTAACCACTGTCCTTCGAATATGGAATCAATGGGTTGCTGAGGGTCATACTGAATGGCATGCAGGATCACCACGTTATCCCATGACTAACAACCGAGAAGACAGATATATTGTGAAGTCGGCCCTGAAAACAGTACAACCACATCACGGACCATTAGTAAGGGAATGGGCATGTTTACAGCACATCCAATATCTGCTCGTACTGTGTGACGACGTTTTCAGCAGCTTGGACTCCCAACACATAGACCATCACTTCGGCTTCCCTTGACAATGCAGAACATACAGAGATGGTGACTTTGGTGTGGCGAACGACAAAGCTGATTATAAGGGTGGTTCATGCCGTCTTTTCAGACGAGTCCCGGTTCTGAATGCAGCATCTTGATGGCCGAATATATATTTTAGGAAGCTTTGAAGAACTCTCTCATCACCTAATTGTATTCGATATTGGCGTAGCAGCCCTGCACCTGGAGTGATAGTTTGGGCAGCCATTGGATACACGACACCCAAATCTCTAGTTAGGATCGATGATAGTTTCAAAGTATATAGTTAGGTACATTTCTGACATCTTACGTCTAATGGTTGTGCCCTATTGCAGACGCCTGCCAAACGCCATCTTCTTATAAGACAATGCAAGACCATATATTGCACGTCGTGTTCTGACCTACTTCGATACACTAAGTATTCATATGTTGCTTGGCTTGCACAGTGTCACCCACTTATATAACACCCACTGAAAATATCTGATCATGGGTTGCTGACAGACTGGTCCACCACCTTTCTCCAACTTATCAGGTTCGTGAAGTGTGGCATAGACTTGAAGTAGCTTGGAATGAGTACCCCGTTTCTGCATCCAAGTCCAGGTCGACTCCATGCCAAACCGGGTAAAGGCCGTTTCAGCTACCAAGGGTAGCAGCTGTTTCTACTACTTTCTCACTCCTGTAAAACCCCAAACTGCTAGTAAATTTAATCATTTTGTCTTAATGCGATACTGTTTATATACAATTAGTATATTTCTCTTGTTTCTGTTTTCCTTCATTAGTAGCAATTTTAATGGTCAGCAATGTAATACTTAGCAATATAATTGAAGCACAGAATGTTTCTTGCTTGTGAATTTGAATAGTAATTAAGTTCATTTTTACGGCGGTAACAATATTCTCAATCATAAAACATAAAACTTTGAATCATATTACTTTTCATTAAAAAAGTTTTGAATTTATTCTGCTTTATCTTCTGATTGGGGAAAAAGTTAGAATAATTGATTTCAGGGACGAATGTATTTGTGGTCAACTTGTTAGAGGATTGAAGGGGAAAAATATAATGTAAAGTATAGAGCATTTTTGTAATAAACGCTACCGCGAAATAAAAGAGACTAATTGATTAAAGTATGAAGTGCAACAATATATGCAAACAAACAAGCAAATTAATATTTAAAACGATCTTTTATCCCCCTTGTAAAACGTTTTTTGAAGTGAATGAACATTATAGAGTACTTCAGTCCTAAGTTTATAAATACATTAGTACCAATCGATGTCTGTTTACAAATATAACGTTTAAAAAATTAAAATTTACAAATGTAGGGGTGATTTAAAATGGATACAATTCCAAAAAATATGGCTTTTAAGCACAGTGCAATGAAGATGATATAACCTGAATATTATTTGTTTTTCATTCAGCAACGCAAAGATTGCGTTATTATACAAAATGAGGTAATACATATATATATATATATATATTTAACTCATCGGATATAATGTACACATTTGCTCAAATGACTATCATATTTTAAGTCGAAATCTTTTTGGAATCATTCGTTTTCCAATGACCCATTCAAATATAATATAAGAAAAATCTAAATTTACAAATATAATGAAAGAATTATAAACATGAACTTATAAAAATTAACTAAAAATATACTTACGTTGATGGTGACTCGCAAGAGTATTCATCAGTGTAAAAATATATGCAAAAAATATGAGTGTATAGTATAATACACCATCATGAGTATATATATATATATATATATATATATATATCTGTGTGTATGTGCGTGTTTGTCGTTGGGTGTCCGGGGGGGTTTTGGGGGGGGGGGGTGGGTGTAGCTCATTCAGAAAAGAGCTGCAAGCCGCCTTCTCAAATTAAAGTCATGTAAGAAAGGATTAGGTGGAAAAAGGAAACCTCTACCGACAAATTTTTAAGAAACTATATAATTATTGTGGTTTTGTTATTAGAAGGAACACTGGTGATTTTCCCAAAATAAAAAGCTCTATAATAGCAGCATTTTATTGCAGATTTTTAGAAGTGGATCATACAATGCATGGCCTGTGCCCGGAAGGGCAATTTTAGTTGTTGAAAATATGAACTTACTACGTTGCTTGTGGATCAAAGATGAATGAAAAGAACAAAAGCCTCCCAAAATGTATTGTTATTTTCATTCAATTCAACCCATTTTAGTTACTGTGTGATAAAAATTTATTAAAAAAAATGTCTCTACTGCAAAATATAAAATACCATTGAATATTTTTATTGCAGTTTATAGATATTAATTCCAAAATGTGTCTTTTTCGACCTTGAAACGTTTACTTTGAAACATGTATTTCTGCTGCATATTTTAATGCTGGTTATACAAAAGAGCTGTAAATATTGCATACATTAGATACCTCATTCAGTGAAGCAGAAAGTAAACATATGACTGGAAATGTATCACCAATTTTATATGTACGGATAACACTTTTCTAAACATGTAATTTTTTCAAAAATGATGTCTTGCGGGTTTATTACCTATATTCCTGTGTTATTAATGCATATATTCCATTTAAATCATATTAAAATTTCAATCATTGTTGCAAACATTAATTAAAATTATCAACGTACACTAATATTAATAAGTTTTTAATCTATGAAATATTATCAGATAGGAAATTGAATTATATCTGATGATAGATTTGCTACATTAATTTCGAGATTGAAATTCATTCTTACAAATTTATGAAATGAAACTCGTATACTTAGAATAAAATCAAGATTTTAAGAAATTGAATCAAGAGGAATTAAAAATAGATATTTATCAGTTAAAGGTATGTGTATTGGATAATTATAAATAACTTTAAAAAAATTGAGATATTTGACATGTTTTAATTATTTCAGGATTAAAAGGATGCTCATAATTGTAGAATTTAGAACATAAAATCAGTTTTTAGCAAAATATGTTCTTTATATCCTCAAAATGATAAAATACCAGCCGTTTATATCAATTGTTATTTTTAGAGATACTCAGTCCTTTTTGATGTCCTGTTTACCTAAGTGATGGATGAGGATTGGGTATTTTTGGTTCCATTAATGCTCGACCAAACAACTAAGAAAAAGAAAATAATGCAATCCTTCAGACATCTGCTTACGTTAGACAGTAAATATCTAACAAGCATGAGGCAAAAATCACATTTATGTTTAGTGAGCAAATGATCAGAACACTAACACGGGAAAGAAATTTATTCTAGTTGTTTTGGAAAGTATATAAATCCGATCTAATTGGAGATATGATAAAAACGAGAACAACAACATAAAATTTATGACTGAAAATGAAATTGATGAGTGGGGCATATAATTTTACTCTATTTATATTTAAGTATTTAAAATAAGAGTTGAAGAAATTTATGCATTATTTCTGTGAAGCCACTGCTTTTGAATTATTACTAATTTAGAGCAACACAAGTAGTTTTGAGACATGTAAAATAAGACGAACAAATTTATTGAATAAGTTTAAATGTGTTTTTACTAAGGCATAAATACTTACATTTTAAAATATATAGAAGTTATAATTAAATTATTTAAAGACTTTGGGACAAAAGCAGTCAATTGAACCGTATATATATATATATATATATATATATATATATATATATATACTCTCTTTCTATGTCTACTCCTATACCATAAATACACGACACTCAAAATACTGTAACATCAAGGACTGACCAGAAAATTATGTAAATTTCTGGTTAGACGTTAGTGAATGATGTGAAATGCGCAGCTCTCACGCGCACGTTGAAGAAGATGTAACGGAAAATCCTGCAGAATGGTCAATTTTTGCACCTTTATTTCTGCTAGAGAAATCACAGCAAAAAATTATTCTCGTCTCAGAGGACGTATGTAATAGCAAATAATGCTACGCCGTTGTCAACAGAGGCATTCCAGGCAACAGACGGTTTTACGTGGGAAGTGGTGTTCGGACAGAGAAGCGCAGGTTGGTTCATATGGCGAATCTCAGCTGACACACTCCTGGATGCCTATATAGTTCACCGTATGTGGCAAAGTTGGTTGGAATAAGCAAATGTGACAAGTTTGATTGGTGTCGGTGCAGCCAGAGTGACATCAGCATGTATGGATCGACGAATCTATCCACAAGTGGCGGACACGGGAACCATTTCTACCTTCTTCTGCAGCATGTTCAAGACATTCTGGATGTTCCCATATCATCCAAAACCATTTCCCGTCGATTGCTTTCTAGTGACCCGCACTCATGGTAATAGTTACGAAGACTGCTACTGATCCCACAGCAAAGACTTCAATTGAATGGTGCAGGGCTCGAGCGATGTGGTTAACAGAATGGCACATAGTCATTTTCTCATATGAGTTAAGATTCTGTTTTCTAATGATAGTCACCACTTGCGAGTGCGGCGTTGACATGGAGACAAGTCCAGTCTAGCAACAACTGAGGAACTCTCCATCACCCGCGGTATCATGGTTAGGGGTAAAATTACGTATAATTCAATGTCATCTCTAGTTAGTATTCAGGGCACTATGACGACTCAACAATGCATGGATGATGTGTTCTGACCAGTGACACTCTCCTACCTTCAGGGGTTGTCCAATGCCCTTTATCCACAAGATAAACCCCAACCACACACTGATTGGATACGATTTTGAGACTCTGACATTGGCAAATGGTTGACGGGGAATAGACATTTATTCCTCAGAATGTCATCCATACTCTTATTGTCTCTGTACCTAGGTCTTTTGTTCCGTGTATCACCGTTCACGGTGGTGTACGACCTATTGAGCCGACACTGTTCTCGCTCTGTATTATGCATATCATTTCGAAATAAAGATCACTTATTCTTCGTTATAGTATCTGTGTTTGCCAAGTTTCAATACTTTCTGGCTACTCCTTCTTGGTGTTGCATTTTGAATATCGGTTTATTCATATGAACATAATATGAAATACTTTGCAAATTATCGAACGAAAAAAAGATAAGGAATTTTCTACAAATATTGTTATAATAATAAAAATAAAAGTTTTAAAATTTATAGGAAAAATAGGAGTCATGGAAGTAAACGAAAAAGCCTAGATGAAGACGAAATAATGAAAAGGATTTGCTGATTCAATATTAATTTTGAAAATAATTATAAAATTAAAAATATCAAATACTTTATGTTTGGCTTAAGCAAAAAAAAGTACTGTAAAAGATTTACTAGCCTAAGATAATAAAATAGATGCCAATATATGAATATTATTCAAGATATTACTTACTACCCAAGTAATTCATTATATTGTTAAATAGATAGAGGATATACATATGTTAAGAAAACAATAGTACAGAGTATTGTACATTAATATTTCAAGAATTAATAGGATTAATTTGAATAATATTTTTGAAAAGCATAAGAACTTACTTCTTATTCAAAACATTACGACTAAAGAGCTTTCAGATATAACAAAAATGGTTAAATTTGTTTTTAAGCTCAATAATATTTAAAATATGAAGTATCATCTAAATTGAAATTGTAGTCACAGTTGACTAGAGGTTGAGGCATCGGACTCGCGGCTGGCGGTTTTCGTTAAGTCGTGGGTTCGAGACTTGATGCTACTAAAGACCGGCTCGTCACTTGACTGAGGCTAAAAATTACGAAGTTCGTAGCCAATAGCCCTCGTGTTGCTTTCAGTGAGATGTGAATAAAACCAAACCAAAAATAAATTACAATTACAAAGAATATAAAGAATTTTTATAATAATGAGTATGTCATTACAGAAGATTTGAGTATTTTGAAAGATAAAATCTTGAGAGTTACAATGAATAATGGTGCAGTTTTCACCAGTTCATGATTTCTCTCAGTAACCATTTCATTAAGAGAAAGATTTATGATGAGCTTGTTGATTTTATTAATAATCTTTCTATTATATATAATGTACCAGTAGAAGCATTTAGTGAGAGTACATACACTATATTAAACACGATATTAATATTACAAACCTTAAGACTAAAGGTAGAATTAAAAAAAATTAAAGATAACAATATAATTTTATAATAATTATGTTATGTTGACTAAGTCCCAAGCAAAAAATATTATGTAATTTTTTTAAAAAACTACTTTAATTTAACTACTAAGAAACATCTCGAAGCAAACAATGCTAATTGAGGAAACATTATTATAAAGCCAAAAAATTAATAATAGAATTACAGCTCCTAACAAAAAATAGGACATTAAAAATAAATAAATTTAAATAATCACTTAGTGTTCTTATTCCAAAAATTCCTAAAAACTCCATTAAACATAGAACAGACTAATGGTTACAATGCTTATATTATATGATATAAAATTACAAAAAAAAATTACATGATAATATTGATAAATTTAATAAGACTGCAATCATCAAAAATAGTTTATGTATAATCCTACGCATGGATTTGAATATTGTTTTGTCTGTTTGTCCGTTATTCAAATCCACACCAAAGATCGTATCACTTTAAAATTTATTAGAGAAACTTCGCAGAAGTATGGAAGAATCTATAAGCGGATCTATAAGAAAAAATTTTTAAAAGCTTTTTAGTGATTTTTTTTTTCAAAAACAAGATAGCAACATCGATATACATAAAAACTTGCCTTTTTGAACTTATTTTCTTGAAATTAGTAATAATTATCAATGATTATTTTTTAAACTAATATAATCGAAGCGATATTTATGAATGTTTAAGGAGCTAAATCTCAACCAAAAAACTACGATTCTTCACCATTGAGTAAGTTAAAATAATCACCTGATTTTCGAAGAATTATTGAAAATATTCTAAACAGTGTAAATTTTGGAATTTATTAAAATCTTTAAGTCGTTTAAAAAAAGAAATCTATCGATCCAAGTGAAACAGTAATCATACAGTAAAAGGAAAGAAAAAGAATAGGGAAAATTATTCATTGTTGGAATTTTCAGCAAATTGTCAACTGTACAAGCAGTGATTGAATTTTTATTTTCCCCTTCTCTTTTCCTTAAGATTTCCACTTCGATAAACATACTTCTGGATAATATTAATACATGATCTATGCGTGCTTGTGATTATTCATCATTTTCCATTCATTTTTGGATCTTATTATGTATATTCTTTCCTTCGTTTTTCATTAAAAATTCATAAAAAAATACTTTTCTAAAATTTTGATTGTTATTGATATACATTAATCATATGCATTTTTGCTAAGTACATATACTTATTAAAAATATATTACACTTAGTATCTGAATTGTTAAGATTTTAAATTTACTCCTACGAAGAAATTAATTGTAAGATTCACCCTTAGTTAATTTTATCTTCTGCTTAGTTAATTGTAGCACACACAGTCATAGGTTACAGCTTCATAAAAAAATTAATAACAATTATTTCATAGGACTCAAATTTTTAATATCAATAGCTTTAAAAAATTTCTTTCATCAATAAAATAAAATTTCATCTCCCCCCCCCCTGCTTTTAAATTTATGTTTTTCACACTTTGTTGTTTAAATTACAAAATTCTTCTTTCCTTGGAGGCTCTAAATTACTATTCACTTAAATTTACACAAAATACAATTTAAAAATTGTTTTTATTAAAAACAATTTTATCTTTCCATCAGAACTGCTATATATATTTTTTTTTCATTTCACCCGTGTGAAGAATGGGTCTACTAACTATCAAAAAACATGAAACAAAGATATATTTGCGATATATATAGATGTTATTGAAGACTTCAATAATTCTGAAGGCATAGATGATATGTACAGATACTATTAATTATTTAGAAGAACTACGATTTTTATGAACAAATAAATGATTTTATTTCCAATGAAAAATATCATGCATTATTTAAAATTGAAAGAAAAAATACATTAAATATAACGATAAAAACTTTTAAGAACTAAGAGTATTCCACAAGGAAGACTTGCTATTAATAGTTGAGGCAGTAAATATTTACACAGTTTTGATAAAATATAAACTGCTGTTTGTAGAAAATGCAACACCATGAAGGAATCATCAGAATCAAATGAAATTCGCAGCAAATGTCAATTATAGGATATTATGCAAATTATTAAAGTTTCAGAGCCATCGCGCGTGCGCGGCGCGCGCAGCGCCCTCTGAATTGATGCTGAAAGCGTATAAATAAAGTGCTGTAGCGGGACGTTGAAAAAAGTCTATGATTATTTGTTAGTGGCAAACGTTTAGTGAGACCTGAGTATGCCTCCACGACGGAAGAATAAGAAATTCAAGCAACTTACGGAGTTTGAACGAGGGAGGATAATCGGCCTTCGAGAAGGAGGATTTTCCTATCGCGCAATAGCAGCGCGTATGCAGCGGAACAGTTCCACAGTGATGCGAGTTTGGAAGCAGTGGACCGACGAGCACCGAACACCTCGAAAAACAGGCACTGGACGACAGAAGGTGACGTCAGAGCGCGATGATCGACACCTGCTCCGCATGGCGGTGAATGATCGCACAGCTTCCTCCAGGCAGCTGGCAGCACGTTGGTCTACTGCTACAGGTGTACAATTGTCGGCTTCGTCAATTCGTCGTCGTCTGCTGCGCCGTGGATTGCGTGCAAGGGTGCCTTTATACAGGATTCCCCTCACGGCGAATCATCGACGGCTGCGTCGGCAGTGGGCTCTTGAGCACAGAGACAGGCGAGCTGATTGGCACCAAGTTGTCTTTTCAGATGAATCACGCTTCAATTTGTGGACCCATGATGGCCGTGTTCGTGTTAGACGTTATGCCGGTCAACGCTGCCTTCCTGAGTGTATTATTGAACGACATAGTGGTCGAACACCCGGAGTTATGGTCTGGGGTGCGATTTCGTATCATGGACGATCCAATTTGATACGAATTGAGGGTAATCTCAATAGCAACAGGTACGTCCGTGAAGTGCTACAGCCCGAAGTCGTTCCTTTCCTTCAAGGCATCCCTGGAGCTATCTTTCAGCAGGATAATGCACGCCCACATGTTGCGCGGACTGTTCGAGACTTCTGTTCAGCACAACGCATGCAACTTCTTCCTTGGCCTGCTTATTCACCGGATATGTCGCCTATTGAGCACGTGTGGGATATGGTTGGTCGGCGTCTCGCTCGTGATCCGCGTCCTGCAGTTTCCAAAGACGAACTTTGGTTGCGCATACAAGCGATATGGAATTCTCTTCCTCAAGCAGATATTCAACATCTGTTTGACTCCATGCCACGTCGTATAGCAGCACTTATTGCAGCGCATGGTGGCTGCACCAAATACTGATTTCGGACGCTTAATTTGTTT
Organism: Nephila pilipes; assembly: GCA_019974015.1. Lineage (NCBI taxonomy): Eukaryota > Metazoa > Arthropoda > Arachnida > Araneae > Nephilidae > Nephila > Nephila pilipes. Next base: position 11,486 of record BMAW01014045.1, read on the forward strand.
CTTTTGTTTTGAAAATTTCATCATTTATTTGTATCAGTACAAGTCGTTTCTGCATTAAATTTCATTTGATTCTGATGATTCTTTCATGGTGTTGCATTTTCTACAAACAGCAGTATACATAGCGTTAAGAAAATAATATAATTTTTTTAAAGATATATAGAGGATGTATTTATTTTGAATAATAATAAGGATTCGGAAAAGAAACCTAACTTATCTTTTGTTCTCCATATTTAATTTATTCAAACTAATAATAATAAGCAAGAAACAGAATTTCTTGTCACATAATGGGAAATTTCTAGTTATAAAATTATTAGGAGCATTTATGATAAGAGAGATTATTTAAATGTTCATATACTTAATTACCTTTCTGAAATAGGTACATAAATATATATATATTTCTAGAAACATTGCCTTTTAATTATATAATATGAAAAAATAATTTAGTATGACGTTCCGTACTAAAAAGTGACAACTATAAGTAATTTTAAACAAACTACAAAAAAGGTAAATTGTGCTATCAATTTTTAAATACACATTTAAAATTTATATATATATATATATATATATATATATATATATATATATACATAATTACTTCCAATGGGTAAAAACAATGTATACCAATCTATACAAATAAACACTTAAGACATCGTAAGTGAAGGAAAATTAATAAAAATAAACATTCATCTTAGATTAAATAAATTAATATTCATATGAGATTAAATAGAAATTTATAAATAATCAAGGTTATTTCGAATATTGAGCCCAAGGCATATTTTCTTTAAGAAAGGATTATAATATCATAGTGATAATTTGCATATTTTTCTTTTGAAATGGTTTTAAACTTCAGAGCCAACTAGAAAAAAATTGCATTATTTTTCAAAAAAGAAAATTTTAGAGAAGTGAGATTTTTCATAACAAAATAAGCAGTAGTTATATACAAGAAGAAATATTTACCTCATAATAATAAGTTGAAAATATTTTTTTTCATTTTGTATTCCGATTTAGATTCAGTTAATATTCATTGAACACAATTAACATATATTAAGATTTCAAGAATATTTCTTGAGGATAAAAATGTTCAATAAATTTTGAAAAACTCATCATATAGTAAGAAAAAATTGAAGGGTATAGGAAATACTAAATAAGAAATTTTGAGTGATATTCATAAATATTACGAAATTGCACAAAACTATTTCACAATTCATAGATGTCATTCATTGATATGATACATTTTTTTTAGAAAAACGTACTTCTTAACAAATTAGTCAAAAAAATTAATTATTTAGAAATTAATTATTAAGTTGATACATATATAACTTAATTCATAAATTCTCTTTTCTGTAACGACCAAATTTCACACAACAGATGATTTCACAAAACACATATAAAGTTACATTACTATTTTATTTTGCTTTTAATATATTTGTCAAAAAAAAAATTGCAAACATTTTGTCTCTTTCATTTTTCCCAAGAAAATGTGAATATATTTTTTAAAATATTTTCCTTCATTTACTTTAGAGTAAATGGAGGTTATTTCAGCTTTGATGTTGTGAACGAGGCTATTTCCGCACATTATAAGTGTTTCAAAAAGTTGCTTAGGTTACAGTTTTCAATGACATGATCAAAAATAGGTTCACAGATAGTTTTTGATAGACTTTTAAACATAGTTTCTATTTTTTGCTGTTCTAAATGTATCAGTAAATAGAAATTTTCTCAGTGGTTATACCATTTGCGGGATGCACAAATTATCCTGTCTATTTAAATAGCGTTAAAGTTATGGCATTATTTTGTATAAGAATCAAATTTTTTATTTGCTTTTTATTATAATTATCTGTAGAAATGTATAATAGTTTAAATAACACATGATAGATAACTACACACAATTTTTAGACAGTTAAATTTTAGATTTAAAATTATTCTTCAAACAAAAAGTAAAGAGCGAAATTGATAGAAGACTACTTCCTGAATTCTGCAGCATTTCTTTTTATGAAAAAATATTTACAAGAGTGAGGTACATAGATGAAATATCATCCTGTTCTTCAAGATGAATCCTAAAATCATGAGCTAATGGACTGTTGCATACAAAATAGAATTTCTCCATTAATAGCGCCCTTTATAGTGATGTGCTGAACATTTCATTTAGCTACAAAATTAATTAATAACTGATCATGAAAACACAAGAAATATTAGTAGATTTTTTTAAGCAGACTTTTTTTTCCATTTTTAGCACCTAATGTAATCTTGATATGAGCATGATTATCATATAATATGGGGACTATGAATAAAATTAAAATTTATGAAATAGTATCAACAATCAAATGCAATTAATTTTTCATAATTTTTAACCATGAAGATTTTCGGCACCTTAACTTCGATTTTAAGTAATTTTTTCATTTAGTTATTTCAGATTTTTACACTTTGTGACACCCTATATAATTCATTTCGATTGACGTCCCCAATAACTTAATTAATACAGCTGCAAAACAACAATTCACAATTTAATGTAGAAGTTTCAGAGAAGAATCTACCCATTTTGTTAATAATTAATTTGATTAACGCTCCTTCTTTGCATTTACTGTTCCTAAAAACGCCTGAATCTTAATCTAGGATTAAGCAATAAATTTCCAACTTAGTATCGCACTCGTTTTGAATGAGCCACTTCTTAAATATTGTAGTATCTAACGACGTTTACCTCTTACTCTGATTAGGTATCCCTTCTAACTGAATTTTAATCTCGGAAGATCAATTATTGTTTTCCTTTCCTATGCAATTTTCTTTCTTTAGCAAATATTGTTTTTTCTTTAATTTTCAGTAGTACTATTGTATCTCTCATCTCCATAGTTTAAATGTATTGTAGGGTTTTGTCTTTTTTCTTATTTTTCAACCGACGAACTTTTGTTGAATTGCAGTTCGTTATTGGAGCCTTTGTAATGCTAATAATGTACATATGTGAATACATGCATAGATAAGTGTAAAGGATACATACATAATATGAGACAACAATGAAAACTATATTGAAATGGACATATCATGGGAAAAGGAATCAGTGTACCATAAAATGTAACGTAAAATATGTCAGTTGGGTCCCAAGTTGGTAACATATTATTCTCAATTTAATTTCGATGGCGGTAATTAAAGTTACATACTCCATTCCGCATACGAAGTTTAATTGCATCTAAATTTGTTCTCTCAGGAAATGGTTTACATTAATGAAGATTTTAATACAAGTTAAACATTGAATTATGGTAGAATCGGGAGGATCATGCAATGAATTAAGTACTTCGTTGACACATGGAATAATTTAAAAGCTATGACATGTGCTAAAATATCTCATATTGCATAATGTAGACTTTAATTATATTAAAGTCATATATGATCAAGATGATTGTTACATAGTGGGGGAAATGTTTAAGCGATCAGATATAAATGCCATATGTTAATTGTGACCAATTGTAATTCTTGGATCATTATTATTTTTTGTAATCATCCAATCACCGAATCTCAATAGACATATACTTATATAACTAAAAATTCTGTGGAAAAAGTATTTGCATATCAAAATTAAGTAAAGTTCTTTTTTACAAAAAATCATTTGCAGATTCATAAATAAAATCATACAGAAAATGCAATATACATACACCATTTTATCAAATATTTGCATATTTGCATACTGCATAATATTCAACAACATTTCTGTTTAAACTCATAACATTTCTTACTTTTCAATTAGATCATCTTAACATGTATAATGATATGAAATGTAAAATTTGTATTTCAATCCAAGTAATATTTTCATTCGGACTTATTTCTATAACATTGGCTTACTATTTTATTTTCTCTGCTGTGCATGATAAAGTTTATTTAGCCTTATTCAAATAGGAATATGCGATATTCTATTGTTTTATTTTGCTTTTCCACCATCTGAATACAAAAATAATAACAATCATTTGTAAGGCACTCAGTGACTTGGCACATTATATGAGTATAAACCAGCACCAATCAAATCGTTCACTTTCGGAATTTTTTTAGTGGAATCGGATGTTTAATGACATAGATTGCCAGGTCCCCACACAGTGTGCTCACATTTTCACTCACTGTTTATCGTAATTGTAAATTTTCATTATCCTTGTTTATCATATACTTCTTGTTCTCTAACAGGTAATATGCCAGGAAAATGTTCTCGAAGCTCAGTAAATGTCCTTCAAAGTAAAATAATAAACGTAAGCAGATGATTTGTGTAGCTTGTCAAAAATCATATTAATTATCATCATACGTGATTAAATTTCCTTTCATACGCTGATCTCTTATTGATACAAGAATATTGAATAATTGTTCAATGTTTGAATTTAATTTTGTAGTTGCTGAAACGAAATAATTTTCGGCTATTTATATACTCTACGCAGATTGAGAATGTGCTTAAGACATAATAAATATGTGCTTCAGTCGTTTAAAGTTTTTTTTCCACACATATATACTCACACAAGAATGATTTATTATTGACATCTTCATCAATATTCTATTGACGTTCTTAAAGCTGTTAAAATGGCTAACCTGGCACACTAGTGGTTCCAAACGCGACGAAAGAATGATCAGTTACGTATGTGGCCGTAATGATGTAGTGCTTTGCTTGTCTGACTGCATTCACTGCCGACCCAGGTTCGTTTCCCAGTGGTCACGAGTCAACTCCTCCTCCTCAAATCAATTTCATTCCTCCGTAGTCCAATATATATATAAATTCCAATAATCGTTAATACATTATATGTAGAAATTATTTTAGAAAGAAATACTCAAAAATTTGAAAACAATATATTAATGAAGAGAAATAATTTTTATACTATTGAGTAAAACACACTATATAAATATACAAGTAAATCATTGCAAATGAAAAACATTAAAGTTATAAAGTTATCTTCAAAGCTAATAATTCGATATAAAAACCAACGTTTTTATATGGTGGCAATGTTTATTAAAGAAAATTATTGAAATATTAGTTAAAACTGTTAGTTATTTTTAACTTTAAAATTTACTTAAAAATAGACATACATTTGTGAGCGTATTAAAAAATTCACAATACTCATAAAATCAAAACATACATTTGAAAGTTTGTAAGTCATTCTATTAAAAAAATGGAAACCAGAATTCAGAAAAAATTATTGTGATAAAACACGGCGCCAAATATTGGAATCTTTCTTTCTTGCCAAGGATTACTGACTAAAAGTCAGCAACCCTTACTATCTGGGAGATAGTAAAGGGGAGATAGTATCTCCCCTTTGTGAGTACATAGGTTTTACGATACCTCATGCTGCTTGGGGAGTGCCCGGTGTTCCCAGAAGGTGAAAGAAATTTTTTCCTCAATCCTATAATCGCCGAGAGGAAAGAATATTTTGACTTATTAAAACTATTGAAATATTAGTTAAAACTTGTCGCAAACGTCTAAATATTGCATTGTTAGGCGAGTAAGAACGATTCCCAAAATTTCAAAGCTCTAGCTTGATGGGAAGTTGGTTAAATTAACGAACGAAAATTTGATGACACACACACACACTCTCTCTCACACACACACACTCACACACACACCAAGTGAAATTCAGAAAAATGTTTTAAAAAAAATAAGGGAATACATAGTTTTAATGAAAATATATATAAATACTTACTCCGAAAACTAATATCAAATCAAAAATCCATAATTTAAATTGTAGTAGAAAACAGAAGAAAATTTTATATGCAAATCAACTTTCATGACTTCAAAAACCAGGAAAAGGATATAAGTATAGAAATTTCAAATTCGCAGAAACTTCTTTTTTCACTTTTTCAGTCTTGATATTCAATGTTCATATTTTGTTCTCCAAAAATGTGACTTGAAAATATCATACCAATTTCATTTACCGGAATCTGTGACTTGGAATATTATTGGGATACTTGAATCTAGATGAACACAAAGAAGTGTAGCAGATGCTGTTGGAGTGGCAAGGAGTGTTATTTCAAAGTAGTGGAATCAACAGTAAGAAGCAAGGAATATTAGACGTTGACCACGATAGAGTAGTTCACATGATACCATGGCAACTGATATATTCTTTTAATAGCTTGTCAAGACAGAACAGGCAGTGCACTTCTTAGCTGTAAACACAGGTGCTTTTGGCAACAGGGTATGAAGCCAAACATTTCAAAATAGATATCTTCAAGTTGGTCTCTATACACTTTGGCCAATGGTGTATATTCTGTTGACCACAAGACACCATGAGATATAAAGAAGTTGGGCGGCTAAGTATCGAAATGATATGCAACGTAATTGGAATCAAGAGCTATTTACTGATGAATATCAATTCAGTCTGAAGTGCGACATATGAAGTCTTTTAGTATGGAGAGAAAATGACATATCAAATAACTCTACATTCGTTCGGGAAATATCAAAATACATACGGGACGGTTGGATGGTGTGGGCTGGAATTAGCATAAGCGGACGTAAGCATCTGCATATAATTCAAAATGGCAATATGATGACCCAATGGTATTCAATCGAGATAATGAGGCCTATGCTGTATTTTACACTACAGTCAATGGGGATTCCTTCCTTTTCATTGATGAGAATGCAAGAACTCATGCAACTCATCTTTATAAGATCATGCTTGAAACTGAAACAGTACAGCGTATGGAGTGATCAACATGTTCTCTAGATTTAAATTTTATCGAGCATGTTTGGGACACACTCGGACGACGCGTTTCCTCGAGGCCAGGGCCTCTTTTTGCTATCCGAGTTTCGGTGATTGAACTTCTTTCAAAATGGAGTAATATTCTCAAACTCTGGTTGAAAACCTTCTCGTATCCATGTAAAACAAGCTTACAGCAAGGTAAAAGTTATTAGTATAACATACTAAACAGCATTGTAACTAAAAACTGTTAGTACAGCAGTCTAAACTATTCGAGAGGATTATAACGATAACATCTTGTATCCAAACATTATTTAGTTTTTCATTGAGATGTAACCAGTTTGTTTGCTTATCTTTCTCAATTGAGAATTTTTTCATGTTCTTCTATCTTTTCAAAGAAGTAAAGCTGCCATACAGATATTGTGACGTTTTTATGTTGCCCTTTCTTACGCGTGTGATTTCCATTTTATGTACAGGCAAGCTATTTCGCACAGCATTCCTTCTTTCTTCACTTGCCCTCTAATTTTTTGAGCAGTGTATATAAAAAGGTATTATATATTATAGATAAGTTCTAGAAATGGGTTAATTCAATACATAGTAGTATGGCATTCACAAAAAATAGCGGAGGAAGAAAAAAAGAAATCAAGAAATTGAAATTATTAAGAATTGAGTAAAAGTAAAAGAATGTATAATAATTAATGATGTAATTGGCCAAAGACTGTTTTAAGCAGGGTTTATTGAATTAATGATCCATTTCCTCAAAGTATCCCCTTCCTCGTTTACAAACATGAAAATGGTTATAAAACCAAAGTACAACTGAACAGAGATCAACGAAAATCAAACTCATAAAAAATCATTTAATTATAAAGGAAACTATTTCTCCTAAAAACATCTAAACTGATATATATCAGAGAACGAAAAAGGAAACGAAATTGTTACATAATAAAATTAAAAAATGATATAAGACAAAAAAAAAAAAAAGTAAACTTACCGACAACGCAACAAAACATGAAATCTATAAGAAAATGGTTAACTGAACTCAAGATCTAACGTCAAAAGAATAACGTATGATGTTATAACACACCATCTACCATCTAAATGAGAACCAGAAGATATTTATAATTATTGTTTTAAATATAATACTTCTAAAAATAAATCTAAAAAATAATGAAGAAAAATTAATAAAACAATTTACAAAAAATAAAAACTTTATTTAATGATAAAATATCATTTTTTTTAGTTTAACGAAAACGTTTTAAGAAAATAAAGAATAAAATTTCCATTTTATAATTTACGAAATTAATCCTTTTATAATTTTTGTATTTTGTGTCTTCAACTTATTTTTTAAAAAAAATATTTCGATCATCAGCTTAGCACAAAGAGATAGAACTTAGATAAATATTCTGAATATTCAATGGTATAGTAACAAATTTAATAACTCCAAGTACAAGATCATATAGATATTTCTGTATATATATTTAAACTTAATTTGCTATAAAAAAAATAAAATGACTGGGGAAAAGTAATTGAATCGCTTGTAAAAAAATATTAATAATAAACATAATATCTAAATGTTTTAAGTGATTTCTAAAAATCTGTTTCATAATAATTCATATAAGTTTTAATCAGATTTACATAAAAAGGATAAAATTATATAAATGAATTCGGCTCAAATAATGTACTGAACTTGTTTTGATACACACACACACACACACACACATATATATATATATATATATATATATATATATATATACTGTAGAAGTTTGACAGAAACTTTAAAGAGCTTCATAGTTCAGCTTTGTAATGAAAATATTTTATATCATTATATCATGAATAGAATAATAATATTATTATAAATTTGACAGAAAAACTAAAAACATGCAAACTGAATAAAATTGTATTGACTTGAAAATGATCAAATTTGAAGCATCTTAAGATTGACTTCCAAAAAGGCATCATTATAAAAAAAAAACCACATTTCAAAAAAATAAATTAATAAAAACTTTTGTAAAATCATTGAAAATTCATATTTAAAGAAAGACTGAAAATTTTATGCAAAAACTGCTCGTTTCCTACAGTTTTTTTTCAAGAGCTATTTGATACTTATCAGGAAAATCAAGCAACAAAAATAAACTAAGAAGATATACATACTATTACAGAAGATATACATACTATTTTGACATACTAAGAAGATATATAATACTTATAGACATCCAGTAGGTAGCTAAGTTAAAATTCTTTATTAGAGTCAAATTTTTGGTATTTCATTTTGGCGATAGAAATCTATTTGAATTGATCATTCATAAAGCTTTGGACTAAAATATAAAAATTTCCGTTTTATGCAGATATCCAAGCAGAAACTTTCAAGTAAAAAAGAAGTGAACCTTATTTATTCATAGTAATAATAACAATACATAATAATAAATTTTTGAAGGACAAATTTGAATCGAAGACAAATATTTAAAGACAGAATTTAAAAATTTAAAAAGATATTGATAAGCTTTCAGAAACTTTGCTTTTCTTAGTTTACATTTTGCATAAAGGAATTGGACAAGAATAATTTTTGTTTGCTATCTAACATTCTGTTTAATTTTTTTACGACAAATATTGTTTTGAATTATTAATTGAAATGTACACAGAGCAGTAAACATCATATTTTATTGAAAAAAACTATAAATTTTCCACAAAGTAATGCTTTGTATATCTATTTTTTTATAAAAATGCATTTCGTTAATTTAAACTCTTTTTTGTGTAGCTTATTCTTTTGGAGCAAAATAATTCTTTATATATCTATATTACGATTACTTTGAAATTTTGATACAACGCTGCATTGGATTACTCACATGTTTTTGAACTCTTATTATGTAGATTCCACACCTGAAACAGGTAAAAACACGTTTTCTGTTTTAAAAATACCACAGCGCCGTCTGTTGGACGTAAAAGCAACACGTGCTATACTAAATGTCTTACGATTTCATTTCATAAAATTATTTCCACCGATTGCTTTTAAATTTAGACACAGTGTTGCATTCGATTGCGCACGTGTTTTGATATACTTGTAATATATAGATGCCCCACCTCTGACAAGTAAAAATACGTTTTAAAATACACAAAGCGCTATCTGTAACACACGCTATACTAAATAGTTTACAATTCCATTTCAATATCTTGCAAATCCAACAGAACAGAGCTCTAAGAATTATCTCTAAAGTTCCAATATTCATTCTAAGAAGAGTTGTGTACGATGACTTGAAAATAGACTCAATATCTCCAACAATCAGGAAACCTTCCGAAACACTCTACAAAACAGTCAACAACCAGCAAAATGAAACAATCAGGAACCTTGCAAAACAACCAATACAAATGGGAACCAAAACACTTTTAATTATGGCCCAAAATGCGGTCATTTCCTTTTAAACTGCCTTTAAATTCACCGTTTCATGATTCAGAGTATCCCATGTTTTCCTCCTAACAGACTTGATATATACAGTGGAAAGTCCACTCTCAACTGATTGTTGGCTCTCTATAAGAAGTCATAACCGTCAATTTCAATGTTTCAATTTACAATTCTTCTACGATTTAGAAATTTCCAATTTCGCAATTCTATTTCAATGATACCGATTGCATTGTTAAATTAAAATTTCATTATTGGTATTTTGATTTAATTATTTCGCGCTTTAAAATACAGCACAGAGCCATCTGTTCGACATAAAAACAACATATGTCTTACTAAACATTTTATGATTCCATTTCAATGTTTCTAATTTATGATCCATTTACAATTTCCAAGTTTCCAATTTTACGATTCCATTTCAATGTTTCTGATTATATAGTATAGATTTTGATTTATTTTCATTTTTTTAAAATTATTTCGTGTGACATTGCATTACCATTGAGGTGCGTTGATTAGCATAGCGTTCATTTTATGAGTATAGATTTTCTTTCCTCTACTTTCGTTTTTCAGCTGTTTTTCTTATTTCATAGGGAAATGGTGGTATAATTTAGCTGTGTCAATTGTTTTTCATTTGAATCAAATTATATCGTGGAATTGTCTTCTGAGTGATTTGTTCGAGGGGATTGAAATATTCCGTTTCTCATCGCGCTGGAATTAAGTTGTGTAATTTGATAAAATATACAACAAATAAAATACTTCTTTAGTATTTTTTTGGTTCATGATTTTTCCTTTTTTAATATTTTGCACTGTTATATGTTTTTGTTACAACTTTCTCTCTTTTTTTTCAGTGTAATCGATCAGCTTCAGTTCATATATATAAATTCTTACAAAAGATCAAACTTAGGTGCTCGTACTCGCGTAGCGGAAGTGGTTCGGCAATTAATTACAAATCAAATTAAGGAAGAACAGGTGTCAGAGAATTAGCGAAACAGTTGAAGAATGGCTCAAATACTTGCCGATGCAGAAACATAGATACGTACAGCAAGAGGTGATATATGACAGCTATCATGGCGATCACGTTCTGAAGTTTCACATTCGCTTCAATCTTAACAGAATGAACACGACAGACGGAGAGTGGTTGAAAGCCGTCAACGAGAAACAGCAGATAAGCATGAAACATAACTCCGCAAATGATTATAATTTGAACCGGCATGTTGTCATCGGCAATACTACTGAAGCATGTCCTTAATACAAAGCTTTGAAATTCATTGGAGGAACAAAATGAATGTACTGCGCAGCCAGAAAAATTAAACTGCTTCAATTTGAAGAACTGCTAGAGCCATTGAAAACTTTGCTTTCCTGACAAACTGCCGAATCATAGCATTTCCTATTTAATATCAGGAAATATAAACAAGAATTCAAATGACGTCATTCGGTGCAGAAATCGTAACGACTCAATTCATGCCAAATTTATATTGAAAGAATAAATTTATTATAAAGCAGGCCCCTTGTTTCCGTTGCTAGATGGTCAACAAAAATTCTTAGAATTTTTTTTTCATTGGTGATGGCAATCATTAATTGAATACATGGTACGGAATATCTACCCGCATAATAAAGTCATCGTTTACCAACAACAAGAGCACTTTCGTGAAAAAAACTACTTAATACATTTGTTCAAAACAGCAATTGACATAATGCCATCTGATATACACAAGATTTTTATTAATGTTGATTAAACTCCTGATGGAGAACATGTTCGAAGATTCAATGCTCCAACTATAGACAAAGTGGCAATTGTTTTCATCGGAGATTGGTTTGAACCTAGAAATATTATTCATCAGAAAAACGTTCAATTGATAAAAGGTGTACAAAATTATTCTTACTTCCATATCCCGCAATATCCAAACATTTTTTGGGATGTTCCGATGGATATCAGTTCCACGTTAAGATGATAAATCTAGTCAGTGGTGAAGAAACAAATAAGAAGTACAGTCCATGAATCATTATTCATACCGATTATTGATTCGATAGAATGAAAATAATCACATTCTTAAATGCCATCAATTGTTTCCCCAATACATCATGTAAATGTATGCATAAATAGAAGCGGAACGTTTGATATTCTTTCGTTTGAATAAGGACAAGCTTCGCTCCAAAGAATACGTTCATTTACAAGATGCAGTTGTAAATGGCGGTAATAAAACTAACGTTGGAAGACTGATGAGTTTATCACATCTTCTTATACAGACAGTCCACGTCAAATGTAGGAGTGCTCTCAAGTTGCAATTGAGTATGTTCGTCACTACGAACGCCAAGATATATCCATTATACTCACATGCAATCCAGCTTGGAGTAATATACTTCCTAGCTAATTGCTGGGGGATAGGCATGACATCAGAATATGTATTTTCATACAGCAGCTGAAATCTCTGTTGAATTCCGTGGTAATACGTGAAGTGTTTGTGTCTGTGAGCTGCTAGATGTACTCAGTAGAATGGAAAAACAAAGGATTTCCAAACGCGCATTTACTAATCTGGTTCTATAACAAAATCACTTCAAACAAAATGGAAAATGTAATATGCTTTGAAATACCCAATACCGACTTTGATAAGGATTTGCAAGAAGTTGTGCCGAAAAATAAGATACATGGATCTTGATGTACATTGAATCCCAATTCACTATGCATGATAAACGGAAAACGTTCTAAGCTATATCCTCAAGCATTAACATCCAACACAGTTTCAAGAAACGATGGATATCCTTTATGCAGAATATTAGCAGAAGATGCGGGCAAATTAGAAACTGTACAAATGCGAAACAGTGACACTTAACTAGATAACTGGTGGTTGTTCCATAGTCGCCTTTAATAGTAAAAGTATAGATAGTTCACATATACGTGCAATGCTGTAACTCAGTTACATAGATCAAATCTAATTGTAAGTGCATGACTAAAAGAAGCTACATGGCAGTGATTTTGGCGTGCCTCTAAGAAGAAGTTATAGGAATGCGTTCAAACATAATAATGAATTCGCACAGCATCAGGCTAAAGATACATAAACAGAACTGAATCTGTAAGGCTATTTTTTTTTTCATTTTTTTAAGTAAGGAAAGCAAGTCAACGAACTATCAGGAGTATTTTAAGAAATTACGATAGGCAGAATTCACAACATGCATTCCAATGTAGATGAATATTTCTTTTTTCGCATGCTTTTGGCAAATGTGCTTAGTTCAATGTCTTTCCAGCTATTGAGAATTGTCGACGGCGTTACACAGTTTACTTTCCGCAGTGTATGTAAAGTTGTGCAAACGACCGACAAAGAGATGCGTGTATTAATGACGTCACATCTATATCAAATTTACGCATTCTCTGCACTCATATTGACCACCTGCTCTCCTTAATCTCCAACATAGCTATAGGAGAAACTATGAAACTAGAAATTATTTCCGAATATTCAAACTAATTATAAGAATTAGGACTGGCTGAGTGAACAAGCTATTCTTTCAGCCAAGCACAAAAGCATCTGGCAATCATATACAAGTCTGTTGACATTGTTGTGGAAGCAGATGAAGTGGTTAATAGTCCAACAAAATCTTTCAATCCTTTCGATCTGCCACAGATACCACTCCACGTGCTGCAATAGGAAATCAGAGTGTAAATTATCATGTTTCGAAATAAGAGTCAGCCAACGTTTTACAATGGCGCATGGCTTGCAGTAAAAGAAGAATTAACGAGAAACGTCGTAAAAGCAACAATTTTAACGAGATCGTTCAAAGGTGAAGATGTTCACATTCATCACATTCATTAGATTCCAATAGATATGCCATTGCAATTTAAGAAATAGCAACTCGGATTCGATGGAAGCATTTGCAGTCGCCATCAACAATGCTCAGGGCCAATCTTTAGAATTTTGCGGTTGAGATCTAGACACGTGTTGCTTCTCACTTGGACAATTATATTTTGTAAGTTCTAGAGTCAGCAAACCAGATAATCTCTATATGTGCCCAAACAATGGAACAACAAAAAACATTGTATACCCACAAGTATTGCGAAATTAAACATATCAGAAACGTATGCTTTCTCTTTTCTTTCTTTTCCATTTAACCAGACTGAGCCACAGAAACGCATGGCCGGGTACAGCTAGTAAAAAAATGAAAACTACCGCAAATGATTTTTGTATTTTTTTATATTTGTAACGAAATCTCAAGCGTATGCCTTTAAACTAATATCTGGGGTTACTATTCAATAAAGTTTCATATGAGCCGTAACTGGTGAAATAACCATGCTATATGTAAATAAGCCTTCCTATTTTAGAGTTATATAAAAAGGAAGTGGAGAGGTAGTGGAATTAGAAGGTGGGGGTCGTTACAAAGGTTCGATCAGTTGTAATATATAAGAACATGTCTTCCTGGCTCGTATCCTTTATTAGAAGTTTATTGTTTAAAGTTCGCAGGATAAGCAGGCATTATTAATGTTTTCAAATGAGTAGTTGAGGACGAGTTAAATAAACCATTCAACATGTTTAATCCATTTTTAATAATAATTACTTAGATATTTAAAGAAACTAGAAAAATTTAAAATGTTTTATAAGGAATAATTATGACTTTCACTACCAACAAAATGAATGTTCATAATGGTGCGCTACTTTACCAACTTCTGAATTCAAACTTGAACTTAGAATAACAATTTTATGGGATAAGAATTTCAATTGTACAAGAAATGTTATTAAATTCCTGAGATCAGTTGAAGGTCATTTACTATAGTATGATATTTCGGCAGAATTGCGGAGTTCATATTTGAGGAGTCATCTTACAGAATACCATACCATATACCACATAATGATATTCGTGAAAAAGTAATCGCTCGCGCAAGGAACGCAAAGGACTCTATGCAATTAAAGAAAATCTTAAGATATATAACTCTCCATTAGTAAGCTGCCAAAAGCAATTACAAGCAGAATTTTTTGCGTTCTAACAATGCTAAAATAAACCTCCTATTTAATATTATTTATGGAAGCTTAAAGTGGAGCAAAAATTAAATTTAATGATGACTATAGCTGGTATTCTGTAGTATATAATTGAACGGATGTCATGAAACATATTATTTTTATTAAAAATTAGGAACCCATAACTAATCCTTAGCTCCTTCATTTATCATCTAAATATCAAGGTCATCATTTACAAAATAAGTCATTGAGCACCGCATAAACGTATCAAATTCTTAGGAATATATCTATTTATGATATAATGTATTATTCTGAACGCTGTAGAGAGAGGTCCATGATAGACAGAAACATTATTATTAAGTTTATAGACAACCAGATAGTGAATATGTCTTCAGGATAACGCATATAGATTTCCAATAATCACTGTCAATTAAGCCGGTGGAAGGTTAAATATAGGTAAGGCCTTAGCTGCAGATTGATCATAATCTTCCAGTGTTTCAAAATGGATGAAATGTGCGTCGAATGCTAAATCCTCGAATTTCAATATTGTTGCATCACACGTTTGAGAAAGCTGTATGGAATCTTGAGGCAAAAGAATCATTTGACTCTGAGGAAATATATAACAAATATTTCTTATTCGAACGTAAGTACAGTATATAATATTTCAGTTGTTACAGTTCAAGGTGTCGTATAAAAAAATTAGGATGTGAGAAATTACAAGACATTAGAGGATTTAAACTAGAATGGTACTTTACAATAATACAAGAAATGCAATATCCTAACTTAAATCAAATTGGAATCTGAATTTCTATGAGAGATCTTATAGAGCTAATTTCATAAACGGAGCCTATTTTTAAGAAACAAAAAAGATTTCAAAAGAAATAGAGAAAGTACCAATGTACAAAATATTGCATAAATAAAATGAGAATTGTACATTGGATATAAAAAAAATATTGTCCTAAACATAACACTTGCAAAAGATTCTGATATTCAACAACTGAAAAAGCGGTAGCAAAACCTCCAACTAGAATTGAAGAAGGCATTTCAATTTGATGAGCAGGAAGGAGAGAATATTATTTAAACAGATATCGATGCAACTCTAGAACTATAAGGGACAAGAAACTTTTGATCATTCTTTAAATGGTACAAGAGTATCTTAATTAATAATCGAGATAACTATAATCTAAATAAAGATTACTGAGGATGAAGTAGGCTTAGCGAAAAGACAGAAAATATGCAGAATAAATCAAAGAGTTAATAATAAAATATTAAGCTTTTATACTTATTTGAATGCATAACTGGAACTCTTTCAAAAGCTGAGAAAACAGAATTCAGAGAAAAAGAAACAATTTTGAAGCAAGAAACTTAAGAGATTTGGCAGTTGATCTTAAACTCGATAGAAAAAGATATAGCTTTAGTTAAAAATCTAAAACATTAGTTACGTGGGTAAAGAAATAGGGTAAAAAAGTTACAAGAACTTCCTCAAAACCAGTCTTCACTATTCCTTTACTTTGAGAAATCAAAATATGCTGTCGCCTCGAATCTCCAGCCTCTTTAGCCTAGTGGTTATGGTAGTGAACTCGTGACGAATGTTATTTTCGTCGAGACGCGGGTTCGAGTTCTGATGCCACTGAATACGTGCCGTCATGTAGTGGTTCTGATACATATTAAGTCTGTTGAGACTACAAGTCTTTTCGTTGGTGTAGTATGGAAATTTGGATGAGGAGGAACTATCCCAGGTGTTCTCCTCGTCCCTTGACCAAATTTTTTCGTGTTGCTTTTAAGCGTGACATTAATAAATCATTCCGTGAATCAATCACATCGAATCCATATCAACAGAATTATTTATATTTATAAAATAGTAAATCATTCCTTGAAAGCAATAAGATGAAAACCCAAAGGATTGACCATCGTTCCAACATTCTACAACAAAGTGCAAAGGGTCCAAGTGCAAAAGAAAAGAGGGTGTTAGATACTTTTTTCCAAATTTCAATATGCTTCAAAAGAGATAATGTCTGAAAGATAATTATAGTCTAACATTTAGAAATTATTGTACGATCATCATCAGATCTATATCATATGATCATGAAACAAGACTGAAACCTCAAGTCCCTCATCCGCTACTCTCTAGAAGACCGCGTGCTCAAACCTTATCATTATATCGTCCGAAATCACCTAAATGGAAATTCTTCCATCCTGCACAAGTGGAAGACTGTGATCCAACAAACACAGTCCACCTTTAGTTCTAATAAAAGAGCGTTTGCTGAAAAATGATGACCCAATCTATCGCAGTCTTGTCAGCAACTCATCGACCCAGTGAGAAGCCCACAATATACAGAGTACTACAGTTCTGTATTTCTAATATTATAAAATGAGTTTATATCCTGTAAAGTGAAAACGCAATTTTTTATCTTCCAAGAAACACTCACACATTTTTGACTTAGCACGGTATATGTTTAAAACTTAAAAGAAAATTGAAATATTAAAATTTAATTTCTTAATTCATTAAATAAAAATTACAACTATGATTAGCGAATAATTAGATAAAGTATCTAGTTATTATAGAACTTTAGTTTATAAGTACTCCACATTTTTTAAGTTACATATGAAAAGGTATTTTTGTGTAAGATGTACCAAAATATAAAATGACACAACTACAAATGTACAATATGTATTGATTATTAATAGTTTTTGTATATATATATACAAAAATATATACACTATATACACTAAAATATAAATTCCGCTGCATTTATTTTGAAAAGGAAAAGTTATTTAAACTTGACACACATAATCCTGACATGACATAAAAACATTACATGACCATTTCCTGATCGAAGACTTCTTAGTTACCTTAAGTAGTTGGATCTATGATTGCGATCTTCCATAACAGGACAAATGCAAGTTAAATGTGTTGAAGCTCCAAGTTCTGTTTCTGGAGTGGTGCGTAAGTTTGGAGAGAAAGGTATCATATGCTCAAATGCAAAAATTATCCCTTAACCGAGTTTCAAAATTACAAAGTCTGTCGTTAATAGAGCTCTCGTGTTGCCTTTGTTATATTAATAAGTAATCGGTCACTTAATTACCTTATAAATATATGCGAAATGGTGTTTGATTTATTTTTAAAATATTTATATAAATAAATGCAATAAAAAATCCTAAAAAACATACAAAATATGAAACACTGGAAGACTTTTAAAATAGATCAATGACATTTTTATAGTGTTTCCTTTTAAATCATTTTCCCTTAGTTAAATAAAAACTGTCATATCATGACCATTGTTAAAAAATAATTTTCAAAGCATGCATTTTAATATAACAGCACATTAGCTCTTTTGATACAATGTTTATATATGTAATTTAAATTTACAGAGCTTAAGCAATTGATTTTATTTCTCATCGCTCTAACTCAAAAATAGTTGACAACATTCTTCCTATCTTATTTTGGTGTAATCCCCATGACAATTTAAGCTGCAACAGCGATAAATGTATTTAGAATGCATTTGATTGTAAGACTTGGTGAACTCGATTTTAGAAGACTAAAAAGGTTTATGGTGGAAGGAAAAAAAACATCTCAATAAATCACTCAGGATAAATATAAAGGTAAATGAATTCAAAACTAAAATGAATAAAGTTAATGGAAATTAGGTTATTTCAGATTATTTTATGTCATTTGATTCGCATGAGAGCAAAGAGTTTCGGAAAACCCTTTTGAAATGGGTATTCGGAAAAAAGCAACCACTTATGTTCTCTTTCTTTTTTTTCAATTTAGAGCAAATTCAATACAACTCTTGATCCATCACAGATGATGGAAATCCCGTTTAAAGTATGAATGATTTTAAATTCAAGAACTCTAAGTGAATGGATTGATATCTTCGATTGATAACTGTTTCATAAGTAAAACAGTTTTCAGAAATAATATGGAGATGGAATGCATGATTAGTTATCTATTTTTTTGTTCAGCCGCAATAGCCTAGTGGACATGGTTTCGGATTCGTGACCGGCGGTTTTCGTTCAGTCACGGGTTCGATCCTTGACCGCTAAAGACCCACCGTGAACACAGGGTGAAAAAACATTAAATCTGTCGGACCCAAAGTCCTTCCGTGGTGTGGTGCAGAAGTTAGGAGAGGGGATGCCATGTGTCGTCCTCATCACTTGACCAAGGTTCAAAATTACGAAGTCCGTCGCCAATAGTCCTTGTGTTACTTCTATGGAGAAGTTAATAAAAACCAAATTAAATTAATTTTTGATTCAAAAAGTGCGGCTTAAAACTTTTATATTACTTTTTACTACATTTCATCAATAAGACTGCATGCTAGTGTATTATACTTAATATTCACATATAAATTAATTAAACTATTTTATATAATTATTAGGTAAATGTTCTTTTTATCAGAATTACTTCATAAGTTTTGGATATATATAATATATATATATATAATTATATATTATAGAGGGTTTCTAAAAAAAGTGAAAACATCTAAGAAGACATTTTTGGCAGCAATTAAATTTTGTAACATCCTAGCATACTGTAAAAATGGGATCCATATAAAAGCTCAGAGATCTAAATAACCTGTTTTGAATTTCACTGATGAAATATTTGTATATGTAGAAAATGCAGCAATTCTTAAGCAAAATAAAGATTCATTTGATTTTCCTTTTTTTTTCTTTAAATACTGTAAATCCATTTCGAGACTTAAGTACCACGTATACCTGCCGACATAAAACGCTTCTAACTGGCATGCTGGGGCAGAGCGTTTTCTCATTTCATTCCTGATCGTCACGCATACATGACAGAGTCTTGGAATGTTTTAAAAACTAAATTTTAGACATAAGATAGTATACTATTTCAAGATACATGTGTATTTGACCTTTTACTTGAAATGAGATAAAGGCAACTCACATACATATGGATTTTGATTACATAAACGTAGTATAAAACGCATGTTCTTGCATGTTCCTCGGCAGTTCTTCGAATGTACACGTGATATTTCATTATAGTTGCCAAGGGAAAATTAGTTTTGCTCGAACTTTGGATGTTTGGATTTAAAATCCAGTTTTTAATAAAAATTAAACTTTGAATAAGAAAATTTTCTATCCCACCGTTTTTCATTTCTACTGCGGATTTCAGGAGGTATGGCTTTTTCCTGATTACCGTATGAAAATGCGTCCTGAAATGCACGGTAGAAAGGACGATGTATAAAAAACTCGAGCTTTATGATTTCCAATACAACGCAGTCTAGTGGTTCACCATTTGATCTCCACCAATGTATAGAATAGAGAAAACTGTGTGTTTAGATTTTTTCTATTACCCCTTAAATTTTTACTCATGAGTTTGGAAACACTCTATATATCCATTCTTATGATATATTTTAGTATCCAGTATATTAAGAAACATATATTAATAATATCAATTTCCAAACAACTAATTATCTGAAATTTAATGAAATAAAAAATTTTGGAAATGCAGAAGATTTTATAGTAAGATTTGTGTGTGGGTGAAATTCAAAATAATTATCCAATTACTTATAAGCATTACTACAGTAAAATGATTAAAAGACATTTAGAAGCAAATGCTTTTATTAAAAATAAAACTAATATTAAAGAAAATAATTACAGAATAATATGACACTACATCAGAAAGTTGGTTTTTAAATAAAATTAATTATCCACATGTATTTTAATATACCTAAATTTAATAACTAGCCCATTAAATTTTGGAACCTTATAAAAGGATATGGAAACTATAAGATAAAAACGGAAAATCGTTATAATCAATTTTATAAGAAACTATCAATGAATTAAATAATGCTTCTATAATTAAAAATAGTATAGATGTAACTTAGAAAATCCAAAAAAAAAAT
>BMAW01014051.1:0-62809 GCA_019974015.1 Nephila pilipes
CTTGTACTTCAGTTCAGTTACGTATTGCTGCACATTAGATAAGAAATTGATTTATACTGATTTTATTTGTCTTTTTTATTAATCCCATTTGCATATCTACCTCACCACAATCATCTGATATTTGCATGACATACTACGTGCATTCTTTTCTTAGTGTTACAATTTCACTTTTTTGAGGAGTGTATAAGAAGATACAGGTTTACAGTTTAAAGCTTTTATCTAATTCTTTTATGAAACGAATATATGAGCAAATATCTTACATCTCTTTCGTTATACAAATTTTTTTATATATAGAACAGAATGATAATTTAAAAATTAGAATCTAAAATAATGACCGGCAACACAATATAAAAAAAACTTATGTTGAAAAACTACAGAAAAAGAGGCAAGTTGAAAAAAAAATAGTAATCAAGGTCTTATAACACAAATAATTTTTGAAAACTGGCCTGGGGTCTGAGTTTATTACATTATCAATCATTTCGAATGTGATATGTATATTAATTAAAATCTACTTCCATCAATATATAACTACTGACTTTTTTGTGAGCTTTCTTTTATTCCCTTTTTGAAAGTTCCAGGGAATTTACTCATAAAAAGTTCGAATTGCGTGATCCCGATGAAACCATCTGGCTGATGTAGCAAGTTATGCGTATCACACGGTTTCACTCATTTTCAACTAGATCCAAATTTGACAAAGTCGATTTAGACCTATCCAAACCGAAGGACTTTGCGGCCACAATATATATATATAAGTTTGTGTGAGTGCGAGCGTGTGAGAGCGCGCAAGTGATGAATTCAATGTCAATTCAAATTCTCACGTTAAAAACTACTACAACTTTCACTTCTAGAGTCATGGAAAGCGACTAGTCTTTCCGATCCTCATTTGAGAAATCAAGAACAAGCTATAAATTAAAGGGAATTACATGTTATTGAATTAAATATATTTACGCGAAATATTTTAATTTAAAGAACCTTCCTTCATTTACAACATAACGCTGGCTCTGAATTATTAGCGATCAAAAGACACCGAGCAGTCAGTCTGTCTGGAACAATACTCTTCTGCGTCAAATATATTAGGCTTGCTGCAGACAGACTGGCTGCTGCTATTACGCACATTCCACGTGTCGCATTCCCTCCCTACGTCTAGTAATGCACAATCACGCTCTTCAGTAAGTTTGCTGCTGTATATTGCTCAATCGTTCTAGATGGTCCGTGCGCTTTTTAAAACGAGATTTGTAATTGTTCTGAACAAGATTAAAGAAGAAAATATTTGATAAAAGTTGAGTCAGGTGGTGAGATATTCCCATGATAGTAATGTATGATACGAAGGACTTATGGCGGAATAATCTTTTGTACTTTCACTTACAATAAAAGTTTCAATCTGTATTCAGATGACCCAGCTCTGCGGGCCGCTGGTTGGTCAGACCTGATATAAAGCGTATGTGTTCGCCATTGCCATCGAAAAAAATAGATCAATGAACGAACATCCAGTTTTGTTTTATATTGTGAAAGCAGCAGAAATGTATTAAATGATTAAATCTGCATATGGTAACAATGCTATTAATCATTCCTGAATATATATGAGTGGTTTTAAATGTTTGAAATTGAAACGCAGTCGAAGACAATAAGCAATCAAGTCATTCGTGTTTAAATCGAAACCAAAATTCCATTTCGACTGGAGCCTTCTACAAAAATGTTTTGGATCCGTTTTTGAAACGAATGTGGTGTGTGATTCCTGAAGTGATGGACAGATGAAATCCGTGTATCTTGTACTCGAATGCACCCTCTCAAAAGCCCATCTTTATGTCTTATATTTTGGCAAGGGGACAGATTGTTTTCATAAACAACTATCTGTACCCATCAAACCTGTACTCCGAAGATTAGTCTTTATTTCAAGATCTTAGTGAAGACAAAGGAGAAGTTTATAGGGGATAATGAAGCGGTGATAATGAAGTGGTGATGACATCGGAACTTTATAGTTTGGGATAGGAGGCTTTTAAGAAGATATTTATGGACCTGAATAGTCATACGCTCAAGAATTGTACTGAAAAGTGAGGAAACTATGTAAAAGTTTAATGCCAAAGGTATCTATAACTTATAGGTTACATAATCTGTATACGATCAGTTCTAGATCATTTGAATGCGTTGGGGATACCAGTTTGAATTTTAAACATAATTTTGTTATTGTTAAAATATATTTATTATGGAGTCACCCAACTGATATCGAATCAGAAGACCTTTTTAATACCACACAAGAAGGGCAACTTTACATTATAACAAGAAAAATATTTATTAATGGTATTAAAAGGATTTAAAAGAAGTTTAAAAATTTTGGAAAAAACATTAGTTGACGACCTGAAAAGTAATCACATAATAAAGATAAAGAAAGGTCCGAAATGGAAGAGAGAACCGGTTTACTTCCTAAGCGATTCTTCTGCTTTTGTGCTTTCCAGTGCTCCCTTATACAGTGTTAGCAGAACTTCACTTCAACTAGTTTGCTTCACTAGAAAGGCCGGTTCATTCTCATAGTGATTAGCGTGGCGGCAAACTTGAATGCTTAGCGATCACAAGTTGCCACATATTTTTAAAAAGTGAAGTTTAATACTGATAAAGGAGCAAGCATGAACAACGATACAATCACAAACTTTTACATATTAGTCGAATAACATTTTAATACTGTCCAAATTATTAGATGAATGAAATACGTGAGAGAATCCATTGTATGTTAAATGTAAAAATTGATATAATTTTTGGACTAGTATAGGAAATTTTATTTATGTTCTAAGATCTTATAAATGTCTCGGAGACAAAAAATAAAGTCTAATTTTGTAGGTTCTATAAATATTAGTAACTTCACAGATTATTCTAGTCTAAAATAATAGAGAGTATATTTCACTCTAAGACAGGACCATTGCAGATTAGTAGTTACTCAAATGTAGAATTAAAAAACATTCCTATCATTAATAATCGTATTCTATTCTTCATTTACTATCAGAAGAAAGTTAAAACAGATTATTTTCTCAAAAAACGCAAGGGCCTGACTATTTTATTTGCACTAATAATACATCATCTACAAAACAAAGAAACACACCTTCCACGACAGAGGCGAAAATTCGACGCAAAAGACGAAAAGTAATAATTAGTTCGATACGTTCTTTTTTTTTGCTGAGGGAGGCATACGGGACGAAAGAATCGATCGTCGGGGGTCGATTATGGGGTGGAGGGATAATGACTCTCTCCCTATCCTAGAGGAGAAAAACGGAAAACAATAAATGCTTAAATATCGATTGTATTCGTTTTTTCCCATCCTATTATTTTGGGAAATTAAGTACGAGGACACAAGATCGAAACAAGGAATCATTCGAACAGATCGGAATATCTTTATTCTGTGGAATATTTAAAATAAAATATTGGCTCAATGCTTGTTAAAGATTTTAAGACGCTTGATTGAGTTAAGTGTTTATAAAATTTACGTTAAAATTGTGTTTGAAAATTGCTTAGATTTTTTGAAAGGGATGTAGAATTAATTAAACGTATGATAGTGTAGAATTTTTCTTATTCCTAGGAAGAGAGAGTAAATTAAATGCATAAAGTATATAACTTTGTAAAAAAAACACTAAGAAATTTGTAAAAATATATTATTTACTTTTCTACATCTGGTAGAATTTTAATTATTACTTAGTTTTTATTTTCGATTTTCATTTTGATAAATATAATTATAGTTAAAAGATAAATAACAGCAGAAAAATATATGATCCTATATGGTATCATATATGAGTCTTAAGTATTTAGTGATTTTTGGAAAATTATCTCAATTTTACAATTTTTAAAAAAAGTTATAAAACGCTTGTAGAATTGAAACTAGAAACAAATACTGGGCTATTCTTTAACATTCAAGTCTCCAATGAAATATATTCATTTTCTGAAAAATATTCACATTTTAACCTATGTGTATGCGTTAATTGTTTTTAAAAGTTTTAAATTAGCGCGTTCGTTCAACATACAGTACCAATGATTTATTATACTAAATTAACAATGTAAAAAAGAAGCAAAAAGAGAATTATTGTGTAATTTTATATAAAGAACTAGAACTACTTCTTTACATTGAAATTTGGCGAGATGTCTTTCTATCAGTTTTCGTTTGATGTAACCGTATCACCGATTCTCCAAAACTTACTTAAAGGTTTTTGTTATATTTTAAACAAAACATTTTACTACTTGAGTAAGAAATGGAATTTCGAAATCTCGTCGTTCTTATGTCCGGTTCATCATTTTCATTCGGAATATTTATAACTGAAATATGTGTTGGCTTCATGACCATTTTTAACTGCCGGTCAACGGAATTTATATAATCTGATGTCTTAAAATTGACTTTTGGAGGTATAAATGTTCTTACATTAATACAATTCATAGATTTTCTTACCTCTTTTCAGAGTAAGCAAAATAATATGTTTCCTTCGAACAAACAATGTTCCCTAAAGGATAATTTTAGACAGATCATGCAAAGAATTATTTGTAATGTGTAGTGAAATACAGAACATTTCGAAACTCATCAGCAAATATTTAAGGGGTGGTAGGAAATATTTAAACAAGATATTTTCACCATAAAATGCATTAGCGGATAGTAAGTGGTGAATCGCTTGAAGGCTCAGAAATAGAAATCGAGTTTTGTAATAGATAGTCATTTCTGTCGTGAATATCAGGAGGCAAGGTGATGTACATTAATCATGAAAAGGCCCTAACTTCTGAAATCTAAGGGAGAAATGATGATGAGTACGGAAACTCACGCTTTATACTTCCTATAAAAGTATCGTCTAGTGGTTCACAGCTTGTTCTCCTCCTATGAATTGTTTGGTGAAAAATTGCTTTTTTAAATGTTTTCTATAACAACTTATATTTTTGCTAATTAGTTTCGTCACAACCTGTATAATTCTCATTTTCACTTTTAAGTACTTAATGCGTAGAATTACAGTCATAAAAAAACTTATCAATGATCACAAATTTCATTGCTGCTCTATAAAGTTTAGTTTAGTTTTAGTTTATTATTATCGTCGCACTAGAAGCAGCACGAAGGCTATTGGCAACGAACCTCGTAATTTTGAACCTCGATCAAGTGACGAGGACGACACATGAGCTGGCACCCCCCTCTCCTAACATCCACACCACGCCAACGGGAAGACTATGGGCCCCGAAGAGATTTAACGTGCATCAGCCCTGGCTACACAGCGGGTTTTTGGTGGCCAAGGATAGAACCCACGACTGAACGAAAACTGCCGGCCGCTAATCCACGACCTTGACCACTAGGCTACCGCGGCTCTGCTGCTCTTTAAAATTAATATAACTCGTAAAGCCTGAAATGATTTAAGTTTAGTTTAGTTTTTATTAACGTCGCACTAGAAGCAACACGAGGGCTATTGGCAACGGACCTCGTAATTTTGAACCACGGTCAAGTGACGAGGACGACCTGAGCTGGTACCCCCTCTCCTATTATCCACACCACGCCAACGGGAGGACTTTGGGCCCCGAACAGATATGACGTGCTTCAGCCCCGGCTCCACGGTGGGTCTTGGGCAGCCAAGGATCGAACCCGCGACTGAACGAAAACCGCCGGCCGCTAGTCCACGACCTTGACCACTAGGCTACCACGGCCCTGAAATGATTTAAATTATGATTTTAATTTACCCATCATAATTAGCTACTAATAAAGACTGAGGTATCCGAGAACTCATGGTTGTGCAATATCCAGGCTAGTTTTCTTTCCGTTGAGTATTGAGTTCGAGTCCTGATGCTATTAAAGAGTGCTTTATATTTGGACTAATACGTCGAGGCTCCAAGTACTCTCCTTGTCGCAGTAAGGAATCTTGGAGAGAGTGATATCTGTGTTTTCCTCAACAGTTGTCTTAGGTTCACGGTTATGAGATCCGACGCCAAAGGCCGCCATTTTGCTTTTGCGACATTAATAATCGATAAATAAATTAAAATAAAATATTTCTTTTTGTGATACTATTTTCTCCCGCAACACACTTATAAACTTAATATTAGCAGAAATTTCAAACTTTGTTAGATTCTGTTTCAAACTTTGAGTGATGTAGTGGTAGAAGAGTGGTCAGGGCCGCGCTAAAAAAGCGTCCTTTTTGGTTTATGTCAAGTCGTGGGACCCAGTCCTGTTGCCACTAGAAACCAGCCATGTAGCAGGGTGATGTACAATAAATCTGTAAGTCTCCAGGGTCTTCTTTTTGGCTTCGGAGTTTGGTGATAATGGTAGCGAATTCGTCGACAGTGTCGTTTTCTTCGGGTCATGGGCTCGAGTTCGGATGTCGCTAAACACAACCGTGTAGCAGGTCTGATGTACGTTAAATACGTCAAAGTGTCAATTTCTACCATCTTCCGAAGTTTGAAGAGAATTATGCCGGCTCAGGTCCTGTACTCGTCACTTGACCGAGGTTCGAAATTACGACGTCCATTAACTATAGTCCTAGCGTTGCTTCTACGTACTACGTTAGTTAATATGCAATTAATCAACCAAGATTTCAATAATATGGGCTTATAACATTCCTCTAACATCTAGTAACTGTTAGAAACTTTTGGGGAGAAGAAAATTTTTGTATACAATACATTTCAAAATTGGTTAGAAAGTTCTCGTGAAAAATATGAATCATTTTGTGTAGTTACGAGGGAAAATTAAATCTTAACATTAAGAAAAATGTTTGAATATTTGGATTCCTTATGTCAACAACTTCATAAATTCAAAATTTCTATCAATTCCCTCCTATAGTTCAGGAAATAATTTAGGTCAAACTTAAGATCAGAGATGGTGGAACCTTAAATCATTGTATACTAGATTGTAATATTTATTTATCTATATACTTACGATATTATGAAAAGCTTTCTTGATGTTATCTAGTATAAGGTCTCCTGATGGCCAATTTTAACTATTTAATAAAAAGATTACCGAATTTAAATTAAATGTTGATCATAGTTTATTTAGAAAAAAATTATACAATTAATTGGATTCCATAAACAGAAAATTACTTTTTAAGAGCTTTGTTGCGATTCTTTTCAGAAAAATGATCGGGAATAAAAGTGTCTGATAATCACTGAATTATTTCCTGGTTCATTTGTCTTTGCTAACTACCCGAGCCCTGCAATCTTTCTCCAGACCGACAGACGGAGGTTAACCCTCCGTCTGTCGGTCTGGAATCTTAATAAGAAATCTTAATAAGAAATCACCCTCTTCAAATAAGTGCAATCGACTTCTTTGCCATGGGATGAAAAGCGATCCCGTAGAAGTGCGAATACATTTCATGTCAAAGAGTGACCCACAACTTGAGCACTATAGGATAGAGCAGGCTAGAATTATTGTTGTAATTACCCTCGACGCAAACTTGCTTCTGTATGTCTAACTCGAAAACCCATTAATGAAACATGATTAAAGACGTACCATATGAGATGCTTGTGCGAAATAGATCCGTCATTATAATTAGATCACGATTGTGTCAATGTAACTGACCCAAATGGTAATGCAACTTGAGGTATGTGTATTAATTACAAATGTATAATAATAAAATGTTTGCCAATGACTCGAAAATAACTTTCTATTATACTTTTTTCAGTAAACCCCCAAATTTTCAGTGCGGCACTTGAGGGGAGTATGCGGCGGCACTCTCCAGTAAAACAAAGAAGAATATAAGAGCCTATTAAAACTGGCTCGAGGGAGAATACTTTGCTGGTTTGGTTGTTTCAGCTGCCCTAATTAAACACCAAACAAGTTTTCTGTGGAATGACAGATCGAAGGTTCATATCATCCTCGTCACATAAGGTAAGCCAACTACTTCGTCAGGAGTTGAAAAATAATCCACCAAGAGGCGTCTATTCTTACTAATAAAATTAATTAATCATTCATAATAACAATTTAGGTTCTTGTAAAGTCATTGACAATTTTCTTGTGCAACATCGAAAAGAACGGCAAAATTTATTCAGAGGTGATTAAACTATTATATTAAGGTTAATTCTCTTTTTATATAGTTACATTTTACTTATTAAAACTGTTAAAAGAATTCTAAACCCTTTTATTTTATTTTTGATGACAGTGGATTAAGATGCTTATAAAGTTTTAATTTGTCATTGATATTACTCAATAAGTTTTTTTTCCCTAAATTCTCTTTTAACTAAACGGGGAAGAAAATTCAAGAAATGTTAAATTAATGATTGGTAAAATAACAAAAAATTTATATATATATATATATATATATATATATATAAAATGGAGAAAAAAAATTCTGAAACAAGGATGTTAGTGCATGAATAAAATAAAGTAAACAATTAATTTTGCCCAACAGTATTGTATTAATTTATTTGAAAATAATTTACAGCTATATGTTTAATTTTTTTAATATTTATATAAAGGTTTACCACTTTAATCTATGTTTAAATTGGATTGTATAAACAATTTATGTATCTATTACGACCATTGGTCAAAGTTAAATCAATTTTCTATGGTTTTTTTAATGTACAAATAAATATAAATACCATTTTATTCACATTGAGCTGTTTATCATGCATTTAAACAAACGATTTTAATAGTTTAACTGCTTTATAAAAATAATTTACGTTTTATATTTTTACCCAAACTTTCATTATCGCTTTCTTAGGTTTGCATTGTATTGGTTTAATTATCCGTGTTAATAAAATTTATTAATCCATTATAATAATATTTTAAATTAGTTAGAGTCATTAAGTTTGACAATATTTTTGTGCAGCTTCGATACGTAAGACAAAATTTATGAAGGTAATTAGCTTTATTACATATTAAGGTTATTTCTCTTTATTAGATAATTATTATATTCTCCTTATTAAGAGTTAATTTCCATCATTCTTTTGTTTATTTTTGATGACTGTATATTAGGAAGCACATAAAGTTGTAACGTTTCAATGATAATATTCAATATTTTTTTTTCTAAAAATTCACTTTTAATTAAATGCAGATGAAAATGCAAAAGTAATTATTGATAATGGATAAAAAATAAACTGAAAGGAAATGTAAAGGAAAAAAATGAAACAAGATATTATTGCATAAATAAACTAATGTAAATAATTAATTTAGTAAATAAAAATTTATATTAATTTACCTGAAAATATAGAATTGAGACATATTTTTAATTAATTCTTTTAAAATTTATTGTTGTTTGTCAGTTTTATCAAATAGAAAGTATATTGTGTAAATTTTGAATTTATATCGGATACTAACGTTCTTCAAAGTGAAACAAAATATTCCATTTTTTAATAAATGCAATTACAATCGCCTTTTGAATTGTATTGAGCTGTTTATCTTTTTTTTAAGTAAACGATTATGATAGCTTCAATCTTTTCTTTTAAAAAATATTTCACTTTTTTTTTCTTTTTTCTTTTAACCCAAACGATTAATATCGCTTTTTCGAGTTACGATGTTTTCCTGTTTCTGCGTATTTCATTAGTTTTTAAAACAGTAAATGAAAATTAATTCTCAAAATTTATTCGATAATCAAAATTTTTCTCTTTAATTTCCCAATTTCTCTCTTTACGTACAAGTAAGTTATCGATTTGAGTAACAAAATGCTGCAACATAAAATATTTTTATTGAAACATGAATTCGTGTAACATTATTTTAACTCACTGAAAAATATAATTAAATAAAAAAATGCTGCCTTTTTTAAAAAATTTAAATCATAAAGGCTCATCAATATTAATTTCATCACTTACAAAAGAAAGTAATGGAAAAAAATATATAAGAAAGAATTAATTTCAAAATCACCATTTTTGATAAATTTATATAAAAAGCTATTAATTTTGGAGTAAAACCAACAACCCATGTCCATTTTTACATAATTTTTCCTTTGGTTATACAAAGTTTTTTACGAAAATTTATTGTCTTCCGACGATGAATCGCCAAGCGACTAACAAATATCGCCAGGATAGATTGTATCGGAATGTAGGTTTCAAGAGTTTGGCAACGGCCATGACGTAATCAGAATTTTGACGAGAGCTGTTATAACAGGGAAGAAACGTGTTTGTTCTTTTATTAAAACACGAAGTCAAAAATAGTTAACATGTCGCATTTTATCTAGGATTGTACAGACATTTGAAATATAATGGAGACATTTTCCATTTTGAATATGTCTCTCAAATTTCACGCTTTTGTAGCGATTTCTGTGAAACAATTTGTGCATATTTTCAACTCTTACTTACTCCTTTTAAAATGTCCCGTAATATATTTTTACCACCATCGTGAAAGTATTGTTACGAACATAAGTTGATGCTTCAATACAGCACTGCTCTAATAGAGGAAAAGAGCGATTACAGAGATGTTACACCAGACAGTTTAACCAATGAGCCCTTCACTTTGGCGACGGATTTGGTGAAAAGGCAAAACATTTGGCGACTTTGGCTACAATTGTAAATTACTCAAAGGCGCTGAAAGTTAAGAGAGAAATCGCACGGGAAGAAAGCTACCGACTTTTCGTGAATTTAGCTATGTGACGTCACGCTTGGCCGGAAAAGTATAAATACACTAAGAGCTACAGTGGAATCGTTTTGTATACTGAATTAATTGTCTGTGGTGTATGCTTCGTAGACCAATCGAGGAATCGTGTCTAAGTGAATTTGCTGTAGTTTTG
Organism: Nephila pilipes; assembly: GCA_019974015.1. Classification (NCBI taxonomy): domain Eukaryota; kingdom Metazoa; phylum Arthropoda; class Arachnida; order Araneae; family Nephilidae; genus Nephila; species Nephila pilipes. The sequence goes on from BMAW01014051.1 coordinate 10,653, forward strand.
GCCTGAATCTGGCGGAATTGTTATGGAGAGTCTGTCTTTGGAGACTGTGTGGAGGAAATCGATCCGAGGATTGACTGAACGCTGTCGGCACTTAAAGTAGAGGAGTAGACACGTCCTGAAGGAGATGACAAAAGAAGACTTCCAGTAGTGTTTAGAAAAAGGAAAGATTCAAACGAAGCATTGTTGAGGTAATGTAGAGCTGTATATTGAATGTGATAACTAGTAAATATGTAAGTCATCAAATTAAAATGTTTTAAAAATGCTCGTTAACTAATAGACACTTCTAGGACATTTCAAAATACAGTTCATTAATTTTCTGATAAGGAGATTGCTTTCCACCAGCACCAAGTTTTATCCACGAGTAATAAAAACTTATATAATCTACCAAAGAATGCGTTTACCAGAATATAATGCGAATACATCCTTCAAATATTCAAACTATCAGACAGCATTGGGACCTAGTTTCATAAAATCACGTAGACACGTAAGAAAACTCCCACGAACATCTCACTAGCACCTTTCATATTACCATCACCTTATTTTACATCAATTCAATTCTTTATCACTTTCATTCTACTTCTAAAATTTACTTAATTTAAAATTATCACGTTTCATTTAATTGGAAAGAAGTTGGGAACTTAACTATAAAATCAGAAAGGTACCGCAGTTCTTAGGAAAGGGAAATTTTGCAAATTGTTCGTGTTTCAAAATTATTCTGTACTGTAATTTAAAAAGACTAAATTAAATGAAAGTAATAACTCAAAAAGTCTTCCATCACAGATTTCCATCGTATTTATAAGGAAATAAACATAGGGAAAACATTTTTCCTGCTTAGTGTCATATACTACTAATTTAAACAGCAATATTTATAAGACATTGAAAACAAAACCGCAACAGTTTTCTTTCCAGTCGGAATCAACCTCTATATATAAGCCGTAAGCAATGAAATAACTTTTAAATTGTATTTATGAAAGGTTATTTACAAATACTTTAGTTTTCATATATACTTAAGAATTACATCTTTAACATATCCTGAGACCATTTGCTACGCTTCGAGATTGTTTTGAAAAATTTCCTACTATGAAAAGATTAATTCAGTTATAAAATAATTTTCAATTTTCTTTATTTTTTAAAGTTACGTTCATTTTGTCAAGGGTTACTCGCATTCTTTATTTTATTATTTTTAACGTAAGATAAACATTAAACCACATTCACTCGATCTATCTGCCAATATAAAGGCAAATAATCTTGAGCATTAAATTTTAAAGCTATATAGAATATGAAAATAAAAATATCTCGATGCACTATTGTGAAGGAAATAGTTATCACCATTGAGATAGCAATTTTTAAACACCAAATATATCACATTGATCACTCATAATAAATTAGAAAATAAATAATAATTTAATGAAAGAATTTATCAAGTATATTTTTTGTGTACAAAGATTGCAGTAACATACTATAATCTATAAACAAAATACTGATTTAAAAATCAAATTCCTTTTGTTTACCAGTTCTTAAAACAAAAGTACGGGGAGCTTTAACAAAAGGACTTTTAAAAATGGCAGTTAACTCTTCCGTACTGATAACTTAAAAAAAATAATCCAAAACAATAAGTAACTATACAATAAAAGAAAGTATTTAAACATATATAGGAAACAATTGATACTTATTTATTGTATTATGCACATGAAGAATATAAATATAATCTCAAAGGATATCCCATTTGCATAGAATTTGTAAATTTAAACAGTCATTTTTACAATGAAGTAATTTTAAAATTTTCCGCAAGTGATAACTATGCAAATTAAATGTTTCCGTTAAAAGGAAATTCTTATCATAAATTATCAAGAAAAATATTGATAACTAATGCGTTAGTTACTTTAATATTTAAAAGGGTAATTGTTGTAAATTGGTTTACGAGCGTTCTAAATATTGATGATGTATTCTAGTTTTCGTATATCATAGTTTTCTATCAACTGATGAGCAAATATAAAATATACCAAAACAATTATCTATATGTGTCAGATAAGTAATAATAATATGCATTATATCCAGGAATTTTTTAGGGTGTGTATTCGCCGCCCATTTCTCTCCTTCACCTGTAATCAAAGACATCTAATACATCTTTAAGATATATTTCGTAATCAATTTCGTTTCTGGTTATTAACGCCCGATATTTCTTATATATAATTAGCGGCTCATAAGAGAATAAAAATAACATATGTTTCAGATTAAGATATTAAATACAAATCTATAATACACAAAAAGCAAAACTCTTTTCTGTCGATATAAATGTTCGTCATTTACTATGCATAATTGCTATATTAATTGAATACTGCTCCTAAGGCAACACACCAAAATTATCCCTTTATGACGTATTGCTTTTTTAATACTAATTGAAAAAAAAATTATCTGAACTAATATTAATTAATATAAATTTTAATATTGGGAACTAATATATTATTTTTTTTCATATTTGATGTTTTTAAAAATTTAATGGCTTTAATATCGTCAATATTATTACACACAAAATTAAAATAACTATTTCAAGAAATAGTTAGATGATTAAGATGATAAGAAAGCACTAGATTAGATTTATTGAATACTTAATGCATTAAAATATGTATCTTTGACATTGACAATTTACGGGCGCCTAAAGCATGAATCGCTCTTCTAGTTCGGATCTTAAAAAAACTGTGATGTAGCTTGGAGAAGATGGTTTGCTATTGGTTGTGATGGAATAATGCTGAGCTGCTATTGGTTGCTGGTGAAGTGAGTGGCGAAGGTTGCAAAGTTGTACTATTGATGTGAGATGGGTTGGAAGTCCAGTGTTGAGTAGCTGCTTTTTTGTTGGTTGGAGGAGAGTGGCTAAGTCGATTGCTATTGGCTGTTCTTATTGTAAGTTAAGATATTGTATAAGTGAGGTGGGTGGAACATGTCCGACATGATTTAGTTTAAACTTAGGAAAATATTTATTTTTGATTACTCGTATTCTGAAATAAGGTTTTTTTTAAACTGTTCATATAATCTGTATTTTTTAAAAAGCTACTTGAAATAACTTCAAATTCACTCTAAAATGTGGTTAACTTCTAATTAATATGATATAAATAATAACATATATCTGATGCAAACATTATTTTTGAGCAAATTTGAAAAAAAAAAAATGAATATTTTGCAGAAGCTGCCTATTTAAATGTTGAAACATATTTATGGCTTACTTAAAGTGTCCCAGGATTATTAGCAACATAATTTTATTTCTATGAAATTCGTGCTCCCAAGCAATACTTTTTTTTAATTATTTTTTTCTTTTTTGTGTGAGTTTTATTATATAACATTTGATAAATGCTTCAATTTAATATATGTTTTTAGATTCTTCCTTTTTTTCAAAAGCGACAGAACTTTCATATACATTAAATGAAAAATTCTCCAATTTCTAACACTTTTTTAGTTCTTCGATTCAAAATATATATCTGTCATTCATCTTATCCCATTTCTTATGTCACATGCTACCGTGCCAAATAATAAGTCCGTTTCTTATCAAAGACTCAAAGCTGATTCCAAAAAATTAGTCTAAGTTTTTATTTCACAATATTGCAATTTTTATATATGCATGGGCTAGATAACACCCCATATAAAACATGTAGAAATGAAAGTATTATTCATGTAATCAAATATCAAAAGAAATCAGCTTTCAATTCGACTGATCTAAGTATTGTACTTATGTTAATAAACCAAAATTATTCCTTTCTGATTTATAAATGTCATTTACTTACTTTCTGGGCAGAAAGAATTTCTGACATTTACCATTTATAGTTTTGCTCAAACGTCTAACGACTATAATTTAAATTGAATGGGTTTTAACAAAGAAGACTTGTTCACTACACCTCATCCTTGTTCATGATATCTTAAGGACTTTTGGTCTTCTAGACTTGATTTAGCCATCGACAAGACTGTGTGGAATTAAGTCAAAACTTATCAAAGTAAGCAACGATTATAGCTCTAATTGTCATTTATTTAAGATATTTTCCCCTTTCTTAGTTAATAAAGTAAACATTGGTAAATTTGAATTAAAATTCAGGTTTATTGTGTATGACTGAACCAAATATTTATTGTGTGGTTATATGTATCTAGTAAAAGATGGATACAGAAGTACGCATCTGGGTGATTATGTCGTTATGAAATGAATGGAACCTTTTCTCTTTAGAGGAAAATTTCACAGCAGCCAATATATTTACATCTGATAAACCGGTGCCCCCTTTAGCATCAAAATGAACTTCAGTTGCTAGCACACTGTGAGTAAATTGAAGATAGCTACATTTATACATTCCCTAAATTTTAGTGAACGTCCATAAAACTGTTTTCTATTATTGGAGTAAGCTAAAAAATTCCTGATGCTTGAGAAATTTGTATAAAAGATAGCTAATAATCCCAAACAGCTCCCAGAAATAATAACTTTATACAACTTCACTTAGTGTGTTATAAATGTACTGGATCACATGAGCCTATGCATGAGCCTATTTGAAATGCATTCAACTTCAAGGAGTTTGCTTACGTTTTTTTTACAATATTCTAGAATTGAACTTTAAATTTCTGGACTTTTAGAGGAGGTAAACCCTTACAGATTTCTTGGAGATCCCTTATTGTAAACATTATTAACGAAATGAGATTGTCACATTGTTTTTCAAAGAAATTACCTGTATGTTTTACAAACTCTTCTAAAACCACAAATAAAAAACTTCTTTAATACTTGTTCAGCCGAAAGGAAAACAAAGAAGTGTGTTTCTTATTAAAAGTGGCCAACAATTATTGCCCTCATTAGCATTTTCTTAAGTCATTTTTTTTTTCTTTTTCAATTAGTCTGGGAGACAGATGTCAATTTTTAGATACGAAGTAGTTATCATCTGTTCATTATGAACTGCCCCACTTTATTCCTGTTAAACAGAAATTATTAACAATGACATCTGACATTTTCGACAAATATTTAGTGCACCATTTGAAGAAGAAAAATAAAGATAATAGTATAAAATTCCTGGATATGCAGCATTATTATCATGAAAGTACAATAGTGTGGACATTACTCTATTTCGGTGCTGCTTGAATACAAACCAATAGTTTACCAATATTCCTCTTCACGAAAAATATCTTTATTGGAAAAACAGTTTTAAAGGGGATGCACAAGTGCCCATTAGAGTATTTCAAAATGTGGACCATGATATTATCATTCAACAAATGAACTTGAACATTTCGTAGAAATATTGCAGAAGAAAAAATTTTTTAACCTTTTTTAATGATACTACCATTGTGCTAAATCACTTTAAGCAATTTTTAAATTTATCTATCCCAATATAATATGTTTAAATTTATTAAAGCACGTGATGTTTAAAGGAAACGATTTTATTTCCCTTATTGATTTTTTTTAAAAAAAATAAACTGTTCTGTAGCACTAAAAGGTTTATTTTTTATTATTAAATTAATTATACATATCAAGAGAAGAGATGGTTTCATACCTGACGCAAATTTTTTTTATCAATTCAGAAAAATAAAATTCTATTTTCACTTACATTTCGTGCAGGTTCTAAGAAACCTTTAATACAAGTTACGCAAAATGTTTCTCCCCTGACGTTAGAAGTGAACATTTATTAATAAAAATTAGATAGAGGAAGAATTCTGAGGTGTCGAAAGTGGTGATATAAATTTTGTGCTTAAGTTTTGCAAATCGAGTAAAATTGTGAACGCAGAAGAGTCAGTAAGACTTTTCTTTCGTTCTTTACAATTTAATTTTTCTGCAAACCTTTGCTTCAATTATATTCATCATTAAGAAAGGCAATACAACACATAACATTCCATAATAAACTCAAAAACAATTAAAACACCCTTAAGGGTACCAAGACATACGAGGATTTGTAGAATACCACAGCTAAAACTCCTCAATTTTGTGATATATTTCTTTTCAAATTATTAGTAGAGCTTAGATTTTTGTGAGCCTAATAATAATAGTTTACTTATTATATAGTAATATAAAAGTTTTTTTTTTGTCGAAATGGTTGTTTTGCCCCTCTCAGTTAAATATGGACTTTATTTATGAGATATATTTGAATTTAGACTCAATTTTAAAGAAAATTATTACTCAATAAGTGTCCAAAATTTTTATTCTCCTATAAAGGACATTTATGCATATAATAAACCTAAAATATTTTTCTGTAAGAAATATCTATGTTTTAAGAAATAATTTTAAAACAATTCAAATTCCGAAATTACGAAGTTCTAATATTTTTTTGAAAGAAAATATATATTAACATCGTTAAAAAAGTTGGTTAACTATATTTTGTGTATTGCTTTACAAATTAGGAGTAAATTATTTTGTATATTTATGGAATATTAGTTTTGAAAATATTCTCTAAATGTAAATATGTCTGATAAACCATGTCCATATTCAACTCAAAGTGAAAGAAGAAGCCTTTTGACGAAAAAAATGTTATAGTTCTTTAAAATGATCAAAATATCTTTATTGTCCATAAAAATCTAAGCAGTACAAATAAATTTAACACATAAATGTTACCATTAGAAAGGTCTTAAATTCTAAATTGTTCCCGATTTGCCCTGGTACCCTTAAACATTTTCAAAAACAGATTTTTCTTTAGATTAGAACATAAGTTTGTCTTTTATACCTTACATTTAACTGGTCAGTCATAGATTTGAAATATCGCTCATTGTTACTTCTTGACCCTTCCTGCACAAACTTTATATTAAAAAAAATCTATGTACCCATTCAGAAATATTTTTAAAAAAAACTCCAAAACTAGTATTTAATTTTTAAGAAATTCCAGTAGCTATTTCAAGAAATTTAATAACGACTTACCCTTACATTTCCCACCACATCACCTTCAAACTGACATTCCTCCTGCTTATCGAAAGAAGAAAAAAAAAAGGCAATCTCATCATCAAACGATAAGAGAGCCGAAAGCACTTTTAACTTTTCACCGAATGACGGCTTCAAATCATTCGGTTCTTTACCCGCTTGTCACTGCACGGCAGAAGGTTTTTCCGGCCAAACGACAATCTTGGGGATAATTTAGGACTGACGTCCCACCTAATCGTCCATCCCGTTCGGAAGACTCTTGCAACGACCAATTAGGGCCCCGTGTACGCTTCGTTAAATCTCGATCATTCTGGGGTCCACCCCTTGCGTTCGGGTTTCTTTTCAATGGATTAGACTTGTACTCTTTCTCCTCCTTTACTGAAAGGGACGAAATAGTTCTTCAATCATTTTTGGGATGGATTGATTTTAAAATTAGATGGGCTTGTGGCTGAATAAATTGTGCATCAGTGTCTACTTAGTTTTTCCTCACGTGATCTTTCATTTCTCGAATAACAAATAGTAACATATGTATAACTTATTTTTGATAATTAAATAATTACTTGTGTTTTAAAATAACGTTAAATTCTATGCAGACACAAAGTGTGTGTAAATTTGTACATATAACACCACATTTTTTTTATTTGAAGTAATATTAGAGATGTTTTCAACTTTTCTTAAGGGTGCAGGACTTGTGGGGGAAAATAAAATATTGAATTAAAGACTCTCTTCTTTGCGATATTTATGTTTTAAAATTATTCTCAGAGCTTAGTTTTTTTATGAATCAAATAATGATACTTCAGTCATTTTATTGGACTGCAGAATTTTTTTAGTCCAAAAGGTTTTCTTTCGCTTTGAGAGAAATATGAACAAGATTTTTCATATACATTTAGGTACCATTTTTGAAAATAATATTCTATAAATGTACAAAATATTTTATTCCTTACACATAAGACAATTCACAAAAAATAGTGAACTAATTTTCTTAAAATTATAATACAGTACATTTTCTCTGAAAAAGTTATAGAACTATGTAATTATGGAAATTTTAATTTTTTCCCTTTCTTTCATATAAAAATTAAATTATTTCTTAAAATTAAGATATTATTTATTGATAAAATATTTTTGACTTATTATATGAAAAAGTACTAATTATAAAAGGAGTACTTTTCCCTTATAATAAGTCAAAATATAAAAAGTAGGATATAAGGAGGATATAAGTTCCTTTATAAGGAGGATATAGGTACTCCTTTTATAAGGAGGATATAAGTAATCCTTATAAAAGGAGTACTTATATACTCCTTATAAAGGAACCATATTGTGTTTTCTTTAAAATAGTTACCATTTTTGAACAAAAAAAAAAAATTTTTATACATTTATAGAAGGAATAAAATAGCATTATTAGGCACAGAAATTATACTAATAATATAAGATTTACATCGTTAAAGCAAGGAATATTTGATACAATATTCCATAATTAAGTTTGAATGATTAAGACACATGAAATTTTTTATTATGCATACTGTACTTTTAGCCTGAAATGTAATTCACACATAAAAATAATTTTTATTCAAAAACTATAAAACCAGTTATAAAGATTTTCCCATCATATAATTTTGCATTCGCTGATCAAAATATTTTTGTGAAAGTATTTAACACTTTTCTATGGTTCCATTCATTTACCATATACATTCATTACATTCATTTACCACAAACTGGATTCAGTTTTTATTAAAACTGCTTTTGATAATTTGCAAATAGATTGAAAGCTACAAAATACAAAAAATTTCTAATTTACAAAATACTATTAAAAAAAACCACAAATTGTTACCAATTGTTGAGATAAATATTTTAAAATTTATTCAAATAAATTTCTAAAACTATTTCATTAAAACAATACAATGTGTAATATTTTTTTCACAATTAATTATTCAGTTTAAAATCCCATGTGACAGAATTTTAATTTGGTATATAAAAGTAAATAGAAATTTTATAAGAATTTTATTTTATATTCCAAATTATAAGTTTAAATTTAAATATAAATATGAATGGAGATATATATATTTAAATCAATAGAGTAATAATTTTTTTTAAATTAAAACCCATTTTATTACCGAAATATAATAATTGTTAAATACATTAAGTATTATTCCTATAGATCTTCATAAGAGAATTCAGTTAAAAAAAGAAATATGTTTGTTTTAGAAACCACACAATGTCTTTTTAAAATTTATATATATGCAAGAAATGCACATTTTTTTTCTTTTTTATGTGAAATAGAATCTCAAATTTAAAGATAAAAAAAATAAATGTACAAGAAATAAAACTTATCCTAAGCGTAAAGAAATTATTAGTTCTTACATAAATGTTATATTAATTAGTTCTCTCTCATAAATATAAATCATGATGCTCTAATTATATTCTAGAATTTTTTCTGCCTGAAAACATATTTCAATTTCAGGTATTATTCTCTCTGATTGCTTAGTCATCATAATTACCCAATCATCACAATAATCGATGCTTCTGGGTGCATTACCGAAACCAATAAAACGTGTCTAAAATGTTCTATGAGTAGAAACATTAAACAAGTAAAACATAACATGGAAACAAAATACCTTTATCCCTTTCGCTACCGGACGGAGAAAAAAGATGTGCTTCTTTGGGCTCGCGGTTTCTTACCGCGGAGTGTCACGCTGTGCCCAAACGATTTTAGATATTAAACCTAGTTCGTGAAAAAAATTCCTCTAAAATCGGCTATTCATTAGAATATTTTGGTTTTTTTTTTTATATTATTTAAAATGCATTACACTTAAGATATACGAAAGAAAAAAAGGTTTAATCGAAAATTGTAAAATTTATTTATAAAATTACATAAAAAAATCATATCATTAAAGAAAATACAAAATATACTTATATTTGTTACATAAATTCCATGGTGTAATGATGTACTATTGCATCGAATATTAAGATATAAAAAATGAATCTTATTTTGCTGTTTCGTATTTTTATAAGAAAAAATTCTTCAATGCATAATCAAACGTCACATGTGTTACACACATATTTTGTCAACTTTTGACGCTTCAAGCAAGATTTTGAGCGCAAAAAGCACATATTCTTCGTTCTCTTTTTCATTTAATAACTATGTACAGATTTGGATTATTTTCGCTAATATTACTGTCAGATTCATTTATTACTTCGTAAATGTCAGTATCAGATATATACTTTCTTTTCGTCATGACTGTCGCTACAAATAAAAACCGACCGAATGAAACGAACAGCTGGGAGCATCTACTACTAAAAGACCTAACCCCCATAAACATCCATAAATTCTCTTTCGAACTTCTAAGAAGAAATCAAGAAAGAAAAAAAAATAAAGTACACCATTTAAATCATGTCATTACATTTAAAGAGCCGCGCTTTTAACAATTACCCCCCTCCTGGTAGCCAGAAGTGAAATCTAACCCCATATCACCAAGGTCAACACTCCAAATATAGATTTCGAGGTCCCTGAATATAGATTTCGAGGTATTGTAACGCCATATAGTAACATTAAAAAAATCAAATAAAACGTTCTCATCAAGCGTATCTGTATTGATACGTTGGGCCGTAGAAGACACTCACGGAGCATATCAAATATGATACGCTGGACACAGGAGAGGAAACGCGAGCGTATCAAATATGATACGCTGGAAGTGAACGGGTTATTCACCTTCAAAGTAACATCCGTTGGCCACAATACACTTTTGAAATCGTTGATAAAGTTACTGGTCACCGAAAATCACAGATGATCAATTTTGGGATAGATCAAAACATAGATTTCGCTCATCGTCGGATGTCTGGTAAGTTGGCAAAACATGTGCTCTTCAGGCGAAGGAACAAAAAGAAATCTTTAGGCGTCAGATTCAGCGAGTATGGTGGATGTGCGATCTTAGTACACGGTATTTAGCGAAGAAGTCGAATACACGATTTGTAGTCGGCGAGCATGCCTTGCCTTGCTACAGACTCCACTTTCCGAACACATTGGGTGCGCAGAAGTAAGAGAATCAAACCAGTTCGTAGAATTCGGGGTAGATGGTTTGTTTTTCAGGGACAAATTATTGGTACATCATGCTGCTGATGTCATAAAACGTAACCATACTTGAATTTAGACTTATGTAGCAGCTCTTTAAGGAACACGGGGAATCCAGTGATCACCATTACATAGCTTGCCACTTCAACTTCGAATCATATTTATAGGACCAGTTCTTATACTCTGTGACAATGAATTGCAGAAAGGCTGGATATTGGTCACATGGGTCAATGAAATCTCCAGAAGTATGCATGTGTGTTTCCTTTACGTATTTTCTGCTTACTAGCTACATCTATTAAGAGCACCTGCATCTAATTGCATTCATTTCCGTTGCTGATTTTCCCAGTTTGTTGCAAACATTCATTGTTATTTGTTACTCTATTTCAGTATGATATGAGTTTTCAACACACGCCATTCGACTGCCCGTAACAGACTTTATCTGTGTTGTATTTTTGCGCTCCATACTACGTGCCGTTTCTCCATAGATCCATCCCTACTCATGCGCGCGCATGAAATTTTAATCCACATTGCTTTTGAGATACCTATTCATTCACCTAAATACTTAGACGCCTAATGCACATATGTAGCTTGAAAGAGTTATAATTAAGGACGAAAAAAAGACGTCTAGATAAAATAAGAGCTATGATGTGTGCCAATCCCATATATTTTTTTTTTCAAAACTGAAACTAGTGTAAGAAAAGACTCGATTTTTTCCAATATGAATGAGTTATTTCTATATTTTGTGATAGAGATATTATTCGATATTATAACTCTTATTCTATAAAAATATATGGAACAATGATATCAGAAAAATACAGGACTAAACTTAGTGTTTTTTATTCATTTCATTAAGTTGATTATAAGCAACTCATTTTATGTGTACTTGTCATAAATGATTTTATAATTTTTTCAGCTTCTTCATTCGAAGAAAATATTTGGCTGTAGAAGAGATCTAAGTTTCAACTCGATTATTAACGTCTTTTAAGTTCCTGAAATATAACCACCAACTATTGTAACTTACTAATATATTTTGATAAAATTGTAACTTATAATTAAAATGCTAACATTTATTTATGAATAAATGTATGTGGGTTTCTAAGAAGTCTAAGTTGAAACACACCACATACTATGATTTAGAACATAGTAAACTAATACAATTTATTATATAAAATTTATAATTGGGAAAGGGTTAATATACAATTATTATATAAAATTTATAAGTTTAATACTTTACAAAAGTTAATAAAGTAGGTATAATGTCTTAGACTTATTAGGTAGATAATAATTACTTAATTAATTTTAAGAAAAGCTTCTGCAAAAAAACAATATCTGATAATTCACTATACATGAAAAGGTAGCATCCATACATACGTAGGGGTATTTTGAAGGTTTAATTATTTCTAAGAAATAATCGAATGAGCTGTTTAAAATTTATTCTGCATATGAATTGATTTCTACTAAATCTGTAAATTATAGTTATTAATGATAAATTGTTCGGTTTCAGGAAGTCACAGATTGGAGTAATCCGTAATATTGAAAAGATAGAATTCCATCTGCTGAGATCTACTATGACTGACTTCAAACCCTGAGCAAACGCTGAAAAAAATGTATTTCACTTCTGGTGACTATGCAGAAAAATCTTACGAATAATTAATAAAAATAAAAATTTTATTTAAATTACTTTTAGTAATAATTGTTCTTTACAACATCTTGAAATAGTAAATAATAATTTATAATAGGGGAGGGGTAACTTCACTTTAATAGCTGTAATTTACAGCATTATGTTTTCACTGATCCTTGAGTACAGCATTATGGACTCAAGGGTCCATTAATAAGAAGAATAAATTTTATTCACATGTATTAGTTTATTTGTGAGTAAAAATTAAAACTATAAGATACTTCCTCCTAGTCTATGGAATTTTACATCATATTATCTATTAAAAAATATTGGAGATATTTATTAAATTAGGAGAAAGTTTTCTATCTCTTCCCATTAGTACAATATCTTTGCTAAAAAGAACAAATTCTATAAAAAAAAAAGGAAAGATAATTTTAATGTCATACATTCCATTTTTAGCTAAAAAATTTATCCTTGAGGTAACATTGTGTGAAGACTGACGAGGTTCCATTTCATATGCATTCTATTATTCTGCACTACGCATTACAAGAATGCACATGACCTTATTTATCAAAGAAAACAAACTCTATGGGAAAAGGAATGATTACTCTAAAGTCATATATTCCGTATGTATCTAAAAAAAACGCTAATCCAGAGAATATACTACGTGAAGATTTAAATGAAGGTCTGTTTCATTTGCTTCCCTATAACTCTACACTACGAACCTTTTGAGGTATTAGGATTCAAAGACAGGATTTGAACTAGACATCACTGACCGTGAAACTCATGTCCGGGGAAGCTGAAGAAGCAACATAGCACGATTGCATTTTTGCCTTCAAATAACACTTTGGGGATTTTTAATGCAATGTTATTTGGATAAAAATATCTCCAATAAATGAAACATGACTTATTAAATTAGGATTATTGAAATATAATGGATAGGTCTGCTCAATTGTAATTAAACACAGGGATTAATATTAATACTTAAGTTAGTTAATATTAGAAATAGGAAGCTGAAGTTATCAATGTAAGACATGTGATTTTTAAATAGGAGTCTTAGAAGTAAACATAATAAAGATCTACAAATAGTCAAGGACTGGAACTATCATGTAATACTTCTTAGAACTGGACCCCCAATGGTTTTGACCAGATACCTAATTAGTGATTGAATAAATCGTTATATTATGATACGTTTAAGAACTTTTGCCACACATAGAGCAAGTCAAGGGTCGAAATTTGATTATTTACAGATCTGAATAAATTAATTAGGTTATCATTAATGTCCGACTTCCTATTCATCGGATTATTCATAAATGATTATGAGATCGAATAAATTAGAATTGTAACGGAAAGTGAAAGAAATATTATTCGGTCATTGTAAAACAACTATATTAAGAAGGGATATACTGAGCAAAAGAAGAAAAAAATTGGCTTAGGAGTCGTGGATTGAATTTTGATTCTACTAAAAAGATTTATCATGAATAATGAAAAAATCAGAAGATTAAATTCAACCAATTTTGAGAGCCTTTTTATTTTCTAGTAAAGAAGTTAAGGTAGAAAGGAACTGCCTGTCTGAAATTTTATTCTTCTCTTCTTGGAACTGTAGCCGATAATATAAAATCAGTGTACATAATAATTGTGATATTATTTCGATAAAATTATTGTAAGCTAAACCTCGACCGTCATATTATTTTAAATTTAATTTAAATATATTGATTAATATATACTGTATTATAATAAATACTTTAATAATATTCAATTCCTTGCACAATTGAATTATAATAACAATTTGTGTTGTTATGGAAAATTAAAACGTTTCTTGTATATTATGTATAGAGTTTTCACAACTCAGTAATTTACATTTTTACTAAGAAACATTGCTATGAATGTATTATTGTGCATTTTAATTTAATCGTTAAAACATATGTATTTTTCAAATTATAACTATTCATGTACGAATATATCTAATGTACATAAGCTTATATTAATGTGAACTTATTTGTGTTCAATATTTTGCATTATTTTATATCAGAATTGTTCCACTTTCAAAATTATCCTGACCGTTAATGAACCGCAGATTTCATTAACAACTGAGAGTGTATTATTTGCGTTTGTTTCATTTCATCTTAAAAATTTGTTTAAAAATTTAATACGTTTGAAGAGGTTTTTAAGATTAATATTATAAAGGAGAAGTAAATGTTAAGAGAAAACACTAAAGGAAAATTCCATCTATTAGTAAATCAACAATGTTATCAAGAAAATACCATAATTTAACTAAGTCAGGTTAATATCAATTTTAAATATTTTAGGTATTTTTTTTAATATTAAACTAATTACACATAATAAAGGAATACATTTTTATTTCCATTTTCATCAAATTTGACTTTGTAATCAAATACTATACATATATATAAAAGTGAGCTGGTGACATGAATTAATGAACTTCTAAAATTATTTCCTAAGGTTTCGAAATTTTTCTTCGGTATAAACTTGTTACTTTGGGGTAATTGCATAAAATAACAATTTCTTTCGAACCCAAATGAGACGTGAGTTTATTAATTAGATGCAGGTTGAAATAAAGTGAAATAATTCAGATATAAGGATATATAAATAAGGACAGATTGAGGAGAGATAGAGAGGGTAACGAATGTTACTATCCGGAGTAAATGACAACTGTAAACTAGAAAATTGTGGCAAACATGAGGACCGGAAATAATATTTAACAAGGGCTCCCCGACGCTTATAGCAGAGGTCTCGGTTAGATAATTTAATTTCAATTATAATTAGAACTGTGTTTTAGGAATGAAAACCAGAGAACACTTTTTAATTAATAGGCATTAATAATAAATAATTTTGCTTGTTACTATCGAGTTTTCTTAAATTGTTTTCCTGTCTATTTAAGTTAGATATATTAAATTGAATTATAGCTCAAAAGCCAAATATTAACAGACAACCATTACAAACTCAATATTTAATGCTTTAAAAAATAATATATCATTATCTATTTATTCTAACTGCCCAGTATGAATAATATTATTTATTAAATAATATTTCCTTCTAAAATTCATAAGTTAAATAATAACATATTACATGCATGTTTTTTTTAAATAAAAATACCTCCTTTTTCCCAAAATAGTTGATAGCCCCCTCAGCGATATAAATCGAAGAGTTGAAAACCTTATTTGTTCCAGCGAAATATCAAAGCGAAACCTACAGTTTTCTCCTCAAATATTCATCATTCCATCTTTATCCCCACCGGAGTAAACTTTCCCGCCGCAATCCGACGAGCGAAACTCCGGTTTCACTGCCGGAGAACTTCAAAATCGTTCCTAGATCGAATCAACCACATCCTTTCCATCTATTGGTCCCTTAGTCGATGACGTCAGGACTCAGAAGACGTATATAAAGAGATGCTCGAGGTTTTCCACAATCGATTCACGTGTGAGAGCGTGGATAGTTAACTGTTTTCACCGGCATATACGGGACCGTAAAGAGTTCTTGTGAAAAGTTCCGCGGGACTCTGCGCGAAACCTTCCGGTGTTCGCCGGATTTTCTCCTTGTCCGGAAAACTTCGGGAATGATATGATCCGGTATTTTTCCTGAGTGAGATTCATAGTTTTTTTTACCGTGCATGGTGTGTTTGCTTATGAACTGTTATAACACAGGATATTCAATAAGTGTGTATATTTAAAACTGTAACTGCTATATACCAGAAAAGTGTTTAGATGGGTTCACGTATTTCTTAGATATCTTGTTGTTTGATTTAACAAAGGATATTGAAATAGTTCGTGTAATTTCACAAGGACTATTGTATAGATATATAACACAGGAGGATATTTTGTGTTTATTTCAATATTATTCATATTAAAAACATAACACTGTGTTCATAAAATATATATTACACTGTTGCAGAAAAGGCCATTTATAATTTCTAACAACTTGCTACATTTTAAAATTTCTGTTAATTAGCAAAATATAAATAATAACTCTATCATAAAAATAATCTATGAAATACTTCAAAAAAGGGACCGAAAAGGAATGATGTATTTGCTTAAATTATTTTCTGACAATTATTAAGGAAAAGAAGACTGTGTACGTTTCAAACATATTTAAAACTGGTTCAGATGTATTAAAAATTTACGAAATTAATTAAATAGAATTATAAAATAATATTAAGGAACATATTAAGGATTGGTTTTAATTATCAATTATTATATAATTCAGTGCGATAAGTTTATAACTTTTGTTTACACTAAAGAAAGTGAAACTAATCGCTTCTAAGTGAAACTAATTTAAGTCACGTATTGATGTATGTCAATCCAAAATTAATTGGATTGATTTTTGATTAGTGTTACAGAAATAAATATTATAAAAACTAAAAGTTGTCAGAATAAATTACGTTACTGATATATGGTTATTAAGGAATATAATAATAGCCTATTTAAAGATAGCAAAAAACTCCATAACCACACAACTGAATTTGGTACATACAGTATTACAGAACCTTGCATGAATTATGGATTATGTCTAAAAGCTTTAATGAATGTTTATCGAAAATATAATACGCATCTAGATATAAACATCATAGCTTGAAGTATTTTAGCTACGTAACATTATAAAAAAAGGATCTACATCAAATTTATTTGTTGTATATAGAGTAAAGGTGTGCGAAACAAGCAAACAAAATGATAATTAAGAAGATCTGCTTTTTGTACTTCCTACTTATCTGCACAGATGTAGCTGTGAGTTCATTGGGTAAGTAGATATATTTCTTTCTTGGTTCTGCTTTTAACAAAAAAAAATATTTATTTGTTAAATTCACTCGATAAAACACCATATGACTCAATTTACAATAACTTAGAACTCTGCATTAAAAATATATCACATATGTAGAAATTACAAGAAATTCATAGATCGCACTTTAATATATAATATTAAAATTTGTGAAAAAAAATTCTAATATTTGAACTTTCTGTTGTATTGTTCAATTTATTAAACATGTACATTTTTTTAATTATATTCAACAATCAGTATGAAAATATTAGATGCTATAAAAATCCTGCAGAATATATAATGTGGATAAATTAATCAAAGTGGGGATTAAAACAAATCTTCTGTTACTTTAAAAAATCCAAGTTATATTAAGGAATTATGTATATTTATAGTAACAGAATTAAACATATAAATTTATAAATAAAATAAAGCATGATATAAGAAACAAGAAATTAATGAATATTCTTTAGGGACTCAAAATAAAAAAAAAATCATTATTTCATAGATTTCGTATTACCGGTATTTCTTAGATAATTAAATATTATAATATATTTAAGCACACTTTCCTACTTTTGATGATACATTATAAACGTCCTTTTCAAAAAATGATGAAATATTAAAGTATTAATAATACAAATAATTTTACATTAATCCAGAAGTAATTTGTTTTTATCTTTCATGTATAATAAAAAATGTAAATTTTCAAAGTTTTAAATGAGTTTTAATTTAAGAAAAAAATTATGTATACCTAGACGTGGAAAATTATCTGATAAAAATATATTAATAATGTCCAAGAATAATGCATTGTTACATGGATAAATAGTCAATATTTTTCATTCAAGTGTAATTTTATACATTTAAAATTACTTATATTTATATTCAAATTAATATATGTGACACGAGTTTTAAAGTCAAAATAAATGGTTTTGTATTGATTTCAAAACATTATGATTAAATCACAAATTGTTTCTCAAATTGATAAATATTAAAAATTAAGAACTTTTAATTTTCCTGTTTATAGATAATAACGTTTTAAAAAAATTATATTAGCGTAAAATCAAAAAGAATTGTAGCTCACTTTTTTTCACGTATCATATATCAACAACTCTAAGTCAATATAGTAGTATACAATCTATAAAAATTGAAATCATTTACTGAACACATTTTAGCAACTGTCTTCTATAATTCAAAAATATAATAAGAAGTTACATTTAAGTAATAAATAAATAATTTTCTCGAGAAACAAATAATTAAAAATGTTGTTTCTGTGAAGATTACGATAAAATTTATAAGTAAAATAAATTTGTAAAATAAAATTAATATTAAATAATAATTTTCTAAAACACTTATTTCTATGAATTTCGTAGGTAAAAGTAGTAATCTCTAATTATAGGGTATATCATTGATTTCAACGCATCTATAATAATTAAAATAACTATTGCGTTTATAATTTAGTGTATATGTCAAGAGCTTAAAATTGTTTATAACAAAATTTAGATTTGTCATTATCTTCTTTGTAAGAAAACATTTCTTTGTTTAACCATTCTCGAGTAATTAAATTTAAAAAGGAATAAGCTAAAAATTATAATAAATATATATAAATTCCTACATGTAATTTTAAATTTTTTTCCACTAACTTCACATATCTAAGTATTTTTTGAATTAATTATTCCTTTGTTGTGAATTATTTCTAATGTAGTCGAAATTTCAAATATTGCAGTAAATTCTAACTTGAATAAAATAAGTTTTAATTATGCAATTCAGGTTTCTAATATAAAAATATAAGGGATGCTGTGAGCTTTTTAAATATTTTTGTCCAATACATAGATTTTGCTCAAAAACCGAAATGAAAAATAATTTCCCCCTCTATATTGGATAATTATTTTAAAGCAAATATTATTAAATTCGTTTACTTAATGCTTTTCTTAGATCAAAACTAAATGGAAAAATTCTCAACAAAGGAATAATTAATTTTACAGCTGATTAAATGATTAGAGCCTTTCCCCCATAAACAGAAGATCTTAAAAGCCATAAGTAATTATTCTTTAGAAGATGATTATTAAAATTTGTCAAGAAAAATATATAAAATCGATTAAGAACTTAAGCAAACTCTGAAATTAATGAACTAATTTTCTTCTGTTTTGAGAGGAAGGCAAAGAAGGAAAAATAATGGACTAGAAATTTAAATGCTGTAATATGAATTTTATGGAATTATAAATTAGAGTAATTCATAAAACTTGTCGTTTTCGTTCCTCATTTTAGTTATTTTTAAGCCTCTTTAAATGAACTAACTGCTTTTGAAGTTCTTAACTTAAGAGTTTATTTTTTAATCTATCAAATGCTTTATGAAAGTTAGATGAATTTTAGGGAAATATTCTTATATTTCATTCAGACTTTGTCTAGACATAACACAATGCGGAACCAAAATGCAAAAAATCGAAGACCTTTTAAAAATGATCAAGAATTTTATTACTTATAGATAAAGACAAAAAAAATGGCAAATAAGTTTAAAACCTACGTAAAATTAATCATTAATTGTATTTTTGTTTAGTAATTTTTTATTTAGCTTCTGAACATAAAATTTTGCGAAAAGGTTTTCCTCTACTTATTGTATTTTTGTAATTGAGTGTAAAACATAAGTTTTATTTCCTATTATCATCTATGAATAATAATTCCATCGATTTTTCTGAAATTTGTAACTTATTTGTGCATAAGATTTATAATATTATTGTATATAGACCTTTAAATAACCAGAGACTTCGTGAATCGTACAAATATTTATACATGGTTTTCATTTGCAATTAATTATATGGTTTTGTCTCCATATTATTAGGGATTGTTTATCTGGAACACTTTTGATGTACCAGATCATTTTTCAATATTTTAAACTTTGCTTCAATTTTAATTTTAGTTTCAATACATTCAATTTAATAATTTATCATTTGCTTTAATTTTAATTACATTTAGCTAATATATATTAAATTTAATAATTTATTGTTTGATTTATATTTAATTATATTTAGCTTAAATATATTCAATTTAATAATTTATCATTTCCTTTAATTTTAATATCGGAAAAACTTACTATTGTCCATTTCTCGATATTTCATCGTTTACTTTAATTATTATGTTTAATTCAGTAATTTAATATTAATTATAAAAAAACACGCCTAGTTAGGCTAAATCTAAGTAGAAAATAATAGGAATCTACTGAATTCAAACTCTTATGTCTGAAATTTGTTTTTTAAACAATACAATTTCAATTTTAGGAAACTGAAAGCCTTAAGACTAACAAATTAATGCCTGTGTTAATGTAATTCTGAAATATCTTAGAAAGATGTTTTTAAAAACGTAGTCCTCGTTGGAGCAGTGCAACAATAATTTGATTCTATTTTAAATCAAATTTGAATAAGTATTTTTCGCATGTAAAATGTAAGAGCGAACTAACTAAATTGGAGTAGATTAATATCTTTTAACTAACATGATTAAGAATTACTCCAATAAATAACATGAAGTGTAATTTTATATTTTCATATTCATCACTTTTATACTAAAATATATAATGTTAAAACGCTGAACGAACTTTAACAATTTAACAATTTATTAAATTCAGAGTGTGATTTTTTTAATGATTTTATAAGGATATACATTCGCGTAACTCTATAGAAATAGTTTTGTAAATTTTAAAAAATTTCTATTATTTAGTATAATCTTGTACAGAATCGTATATAAAAACGTATATTATTTTAATTAACATATTTAAAATTATTTTTTAATTGTTTCATTTTGTTTCATTTTTTAAACTCAATTGTTACATAGCCATATTTTTCGTATTTATTAGTAAAATCAAACTATATAGTCATAGAATTATTACTAAAAATCTTATTTCTAGGCATCTTCTTTTTATTGCGCACAGAAAATTATATACAAATAATGACGAATTGCATAATCGCATCTATACAGAGATTCTAATTAAATACGCAATAGGTATTGCTAAAACTGTTCTTTACACCTGCTGACCATTGTAATATCGGCGTAATATACTTTCCTGCACATTAACGCATCAAACGGAAAAGAAGCATTTACAGAATTCATTTCGATTACTATCTCTCGACCATTGATTTCATCTTTCAACAAATAGTAAGCCTACTAATTGTCATAATTTATAGAAGAAAATACTCGTGGTATTAGAACTCGAAATAATATATTTTCTCAGAGAATTTTTTTTAACTTTGATAACAATATCTACGAATAGAGAGCGTTTAATTTTATTCGAATTTTTTCCAATTGAATACAATGCGTCGTATTTCATCTACTGAATTTGAAGGCTTTAAGTTAAAATCTTGTTTCACATTAAAATAATAAATTCAAATACTCATTAAATGTTTCCCTTTAGTATCATGCCAATCAACAGTTAGTCAAAGTTATATTCGTAATATCACCGGTGAGAAACGAGCTTTTTTGACATTGGTTTTCTTTCAAACTTCACACCTTGCATAACATAATTCTTTTAAAGCTTAAAATTTTAGAGCCAAAAGAACATTGACTCAAATTGAATTTGCTCAATTATTAGTTTTAATAATTTATTTTCTTACTTGACGTTTATTAAATTTATCATATAAAATAAATACGGGCAAAATTTTAGCTCAATTAAGCATTATGTTAATCAATTAAGCTACATGTAATTAAAATTAAAGCAAGCGATATATTTTATTATTAAATTGAATATATTTAAGCTAAATGTAATTAAAATTAAAGCAAACGATAAATTACTAAATTTAATATTTTTTCAGCTTCATATAAATAAAATTAAAGCAAACGATTAACTATTAAACGATGGATTTGGCGACCATTTAGCGGTTTGGAGAGAATCTTGGCGAAAAATTTAATTCTATAAATTATTAGTTTTAATCAACTAATTTTCATGAAATTCTCGTATT
The DNA here is from genome assembly GCA_019974015.1 of Nephila pilipes. Taxonomy (NCBI): domain Eukaryota; kingdom Metazoa; phylum Arthropoda; class Arachnida; order Araneae; family Nephilidae; genus Nephila; species Nephila pilipes. The sequence goes on from BMAW01014051.1 coordinate 32,912, forward strand.
GTCAGCCAAGACAATCCTTTATAGAAATTTTCAGCTCAACTGAGAACTTATAAAGTTTTGAACCAAAGTTACAATGTAAGTTAAAGAAAACCCACTAAAAATTTCACTTCTAGATTTGAATGTAAATAAAAATGTATGCACATAATGACAAATTGTACTAGGAATTATAGTTTTTGCACCAGCGTAGAGATTATAATTACGTACGCTATACATTGTTGCTTACGGCTATTTAAATCGCTGATTATGATTGACCCTTGCATTATCGTCATAATATGCTTTCCTGCGCATTAACCCTTCAAACGGAAAAGAAGCATTTACAGAATTCAATTGGATTGTAATCTCTCGACCTTCGATTTCATCTTCCAGCAATTAGCAAGCGTGCTAATTGTCATAACGTAATGAAGAGAAAACTCGTAAGAAAAGAACTCGAAATAATTTCTCACAGAAACTCTTCCAACATTAATATCAATATCTACAAAATAAGGAGCGTTTATTTTTGTTCGAAGTATTCGTTTTAAGACTTCTACTTGAATATAATGTGTTAAATTTCATCACAAAAATCTTATTGCTTTTATTTAAAATTCGGTTTTAAATTAAAGCAATATAAATTAAAATATTTAAAGATATTTTCATTTAATTTAAAAAAAAAATACTTGAGTCGTAACAACGAGACATTAGAATACTTTTTATCTGGAAAAAGTATTTTTGGGTACCAATTTGTTCCAGGTATTTTGGAAGAATAAAATAATAATGTAAAAATAATAGTATGTCTGTGTTCATGTAAGCTCGTACAAATGCGTTTGTGCTACAATTTTCAGTTGCAAAAATGCACTTATATTGGGGTCTTCTTGAATCGTTTCCAAGAAAGGTATCACGTGTTTAATAAGATTAGTTAGATTGTTGAGGAAAATGCATTCTATATTTTTTTTAAATACCCCTTTTAAAGAAAGATTATATTTAGAATTAAAAATTAACTTTTCCTGAGAGTGTGTGAATGAATTTCATTTTAAGTAGTGCATTTTTGTTAGAGTTAAAACTCCTATACTTTATCTTTTATATGAAAAAAAAAAAACATTTCTGTTAATCTGGAATGTTTCTATTAAGTTAAAAAAAGATTTTAACTTAATAACTTTTGTCAAAAAATATTATGAAAAATTCCAGACAAGCTACTTTTTACTAACACTTGTTAATAATTTTTGGAAGGAAATCTGAAATATATTAACAAATCTTGCTCTACAATTGAAAAAAACAAATAGCTTATAATAATTCCTTTTCTCTAAAATAAAATGAAACCCAAACATTTGGAAATTTTAAACATAAATTCTTAGAATTTTTAATGTTCCTAAGTATTGCCGGAGCAAATATAATGTTAGCTCTTTGAAATGGTAAGATTAATGAAAACAATATATACTTATAAGAAAATTATATAATTATATTAATTTTTATAAGAAAATATTTTACAAATAAGGATTAATAAATATTTCGTATAAAAACTGATTATTTTTTTTCAACTTTTAATACATAAAATTCTATTCTGGGAAATTTATTTTTAGTTCCATAATATTTTGTAAATTACTTATATTAATTTTCTCTGTAAATAATGTTTCTTACAGTAAATATAAGTATAGAGATATGCTCGAATAACCCTCAAAATTTTGAATATTTATCAAATGATACACGATTTCGTTGAGGAAATATAATACATATAAGACAAACGTCGCTTTTAACTGCATGTTGTGTATAGAAGCTTTACTGCGCATGCTTCCATAAAAAGGAAAAGTAATACGTCATTTTGTTAAAATGGGAAAAACACAAAAAGCAACATTTCTGAAAGAGAGGAAACTCCCTTTAGAGAATTCATAAAGTTATTAAAACAATTGGTTCTCGACGTTTTTTTCCCTTTTTTCAAATACGATTCGGAGAGTTTCTTAAAATATTTTTAAAGATACATTCTTAGATCAGAAATTATTATTTGAAGTAATCTATATTTTAATTGCAATGGAGATTCAAATTTTTTTTTTTTCTGAATTCATTTATAATCATAAAAACTATATTGTTGTAAGAAGTATATATATTTTCATGCTTACCATATCTCTATGCTATTTTTTTTATTGTCAACTTTTGTTCATCTTCAATTTTTTGGTATGTAAAAAATAACATTTCCTAAATTCGATGAATAAATATCAAATAGGAATTCCCAAAAGAAATTACTTTATTGAGATTTTGGTCTGTTAGTAATTTATCTTTCAAAAAATAAAAAAAAAACTAATTATCTTTTTTACCACAAGAATTTTTAACATAAATAAAACCTTATCCCTTCCTGATAAGAATATTTAATTTTTTACCACTCTTATTAAATTCCAACTCTATATATGATTGTAAATCATTTTCTTTTTCTTTTGCAGTTATAAAGCTTAATACCTCTCTCTGTGAATTTTTTTAAAAACATTTAAATCTATATGTCTTCATTGGTGTTTCATGCATATTCAAGCACACACAATATAATCATTGAAAACTTTTACAATGAAGTAAATTTTATAAAAATCCCTCAATTAAATTGGTGAATCTTATTGCAAATTAATAAAGTACCGTAAAACAATGAACAATAATTATCAAACATAAAGAAAAATGCAAATTATCCTTTTTATAACAAAAATACCGTGTAAAAGTATTTTTTACGTGCTGTGATGAACAATTAGAATTAAGTACCACATTTATTTATTGAATAGAAGTGTTTGGTGCATGAAAATCAACTTATTTTATTAAAATTAGAAAGAAAATTCAAGACTATTAAAAATATGTAAAAAAATTGGGAAAGAAACAAAATTATCTCTTCAGATAGAGAATATATAATGATCTTGGAAACGATTTAATAATGAAACATAATAATAAACTTCACACACATTAAGTACAATTAATCGTATAAAAAGTGCATTAATTACCGTAAATATATGTAACAAAACAATTCTATTCATATCATTACTATATGAAATAAATGAGGCTCCTATTTCAAATTACATACTACTCATAATAATGCATCAATTAATTAAATTTTGTGAAAGATTTAAATAGTAATTGCAAGTTTTTAAGAACAAACCAAATATTTTATTGCTGTGAAAACAACAGATTGGCCTTTCTGATTTTAATTGCTGCTACACTACAATTTCCTGTTTAACTTTATTTACTTACATCGTGCTCATTATTTAATAATTATCATTAATTAATCCTGAGAGGGAACAATACATTTATATAATTATATTGATTGAAATACAACCCTAAAATGAACAACGATTTATTTTATTTTTATTTGGAAGATATGGATTTTGTTTTCCAATGTTTAATGGCTGAAATTGTCAATTTTGTTATTAATATGAAGAAATAATTATTAATATTCATTAATATGTAACATTATCGTGACTATGGAAATTTATGTTTATATAGTTAAGAGATGAGAAAAGACGAAGTGATAAACTTATTATAAAATAAATTTTGATTTTTTCTTTTCTATTTTCATACATATTATTAATTACTGTTTCAGAGAGTCTTATGATGAGTTTAAATGATTTTTATCTGCTGTATTGCTTGAAAATTGCATTCGCTTTCACGAAATTTATTTTTCAGAATTAAAATTCTTTATTTTTAGAAAATGGTAGAGATATTAATTTTAAATTATCTCTTACCAAATGAAAAAATATATTTTTCACGAAAATGTAGTTAATCCCGCACTTTCTTTATATACTTAATATTCCTTAACTTTCAAGAACACGGGCGGTGTATTGAGTACGCCACTCGATCAAGAGTTATGAATTTCAGAATAATCATGTGACTAATACCTGTGCCTTATTTAACCTTATTCCAAAGTAAATTGAGTAAGGCATTTGTGTTTAAAGCTGAAGGGCGCATTTTGATCTTTTCTTTTTCATCGTTTTTTTCTGGAACGTCCCCTCTGGCGTACGGAATACGCCACCCATGTTATTATGTAAGTTATTTCTGTAATATGCTCCATTTGTTTCTTCAGTCGTACTGATGTTCATTTAATGATTTATTGCGCTTTTTATATAAATTTGAAACATTTAAAACTAAAGTGATGCAAAAACATTATTTTGTGGTCATTTTCCTCTGTAAGATATTGTTATTAACATTCACTGTGCGATGGTAATAACAATTTTTTAGAAACAATGCGTTAAAATAAAAAAAAATTCCTCGAGAATTTCTTCCATTGAAATCAAGAGTCATACGTTCTACACTTTTTGGGTACTAAAAATATGTAAGTATCTTGTCATATAATCCAAAAAAATAAAGCTGCCCTTCTCTTGAACGCTATACATTATGAGGGTAGTATTGACAGTGATACAGGCAAATCTTCTGTCATTTTTGACTAAAATAAGACAAAAGGTGGTATTGATGTTGCAGCTAAGTTAGGAGGAACTTATACTGTTTCCAGGAGAATCTTAAGATGGTCTCTGGCGGTTTTCCATATCTGTTTAAACATTGCTGGTATAAACAGCTAAATTATTGTTCAAAAGTCATCCCTTGAATAAGCTATATAGTATAGAAGCTATTTTTTGAAAAATTTGACATTATTTCTCCTGAAACTCCATTTGCAACAGAGACCTTTGATTCCATTATATTGCCGAGAATCTCTAAAAACATTATCAAGGTCAATTCACTGAATTACAAGGTACAGGTCTAAAAGTCCCTTCGAAAAAAGAAAGAATGGTGTAACTTGTGAGGGTGAAATAAAAAAAAATAGCTACACAAGTAAAAGTGGCACTGAATGTTCTTAACTCGTATGCAAAAATCATATAAGAATAACCAAATAGATCATTTAAAATTGCAATAATTGCTCAACCATTATCAGCGAACTGTCCGAATGATAGAAACACTTTTCTAAGCTTAAATTTCTTCGTTTATTTCGTTTTAAATCCGTAATATAACTCGAAAATTAAACATCAACAGCATTTTTACTGTATTTTTGTCGAATTCGTTTTAATTAAATTAAATTTTCTTACATATACTGATTTGTATTACTTATATAATATTACTAGACATCGCATTTAACATAGATATCACAAAAAATTCATATTTAGGTCTCAAAATGCGCTGCCTTGTAGAGTTCGCCACCCGTGTTCTTAAGGATTAATAACTTCATTCTGACGTATTTAGAATTACACAAAGAAATAAATGTATTAAAAGTAAAATATTAATAAGTGAGAGGCAAGAAATAATGATTCCTAAATACAAAAAAGCTGAAACTATTTTTTTAATGAAGTTCAAAAAAGGAGGATTTTTACTGTGAAATATATAATTATGAAGCAAATAATTACTCTAAAAATAAATATTTTACCGAAACCTTAGTCAATATCTTTAAATTTTTAAAGAAGAATGATACATTATAAGTAATTCTTATGCATATTGATTTCCATTGATCCAAAATGCTGACAAAATTTCATATGATACATGCACTTATTTTATTAAAGAATTAATAAATACGATCGGACTAGCGGTAGTTGAGGTCAGTGACAAATAAGCCGCGTACTAAGAGAAGTGTGATTTACATTATCAGTACAAACGGGCGATAATGTAAATTCCAGCATGAATATGAATTTTATCAGTTTCGTTTACACTCTTCCAACACCATTTTTAATTACTTGGAAAATCTTTTATACCTGAAAAAATCTTTTTAACTCTTACTATTTGACCATTAAAAAATGTTTGAAAGTAATCTAATAGAAATTCATCTTAACCATTATATCTTAAAAATAAACTATGCAAAAATATTCAAAACCTGAACATTTCACTTTCCAAGAAATGCTGATTCATATCCAATACAAAATTTGGAATTCGTGAAAAAAAAAAAGGATAAAATGATTTACCCTTTTTTAGCCTCAAACATTCCAATGATGAATCCCATAGATAATTCTTTCTCCACCTTCTCTTAGTCAGAGTTTATCTTCTCTCTCCCGTGGAGTAAGTCATCGCCTTCCCTTTATGATAAGGGGACTTTCAGCCCTTCGTCACGTCTTGCATAATACATCCAGAGAATGGAATTTTTTAACTCTTTTTGTTTTATTTGTGTTTTATTCTTGTTACTTTGCAGATTCTTTACTTAGATTTGGAATGAGATTCAGTTTTACGACCATAGTCTTTTTTAAAACTGTTTGTCTTAAACGTTTCAGACTATTTTTAAAGTTTCCCGTACTCGCCCGGATTTTCGTTATCTACTTTGCAGCCTCAGTTTCTTTGCTTCATTTTTTCCACGGTCAGTGACAAGATTCGTTCCCTCTTTCTCAGGTCCCTGCTGATCTATTTTCGGAAAATTTATTGTGTTTCTTCTACACATATTGTAACGATGTCTGGATCAAAACTTTAAACGCTTTTTTCTCACATTTGAAAGTGCTCAACTGATTTGAAATTTTCTATACACGATTGTTTTAAATGACAATACAATAATTTAACTAAAATTAACAAAAATTAATTGATTAAAACTAATTATATAAAGAATTAAATTTTACTCCTAATTTCTCGCCAAGTCACCAAATGGTCACTAAATTCGCCGCCAAGGTGAAGGGATCATTGCTTAAACTCTCTTTTGTTAAGTGGTGACATATTTGCAACTCTATCTTTTCCTTTATAAGAGAAGCGTTGCAGGGAAGCATCTGCTCATGTTCGTAATATTTCTCCCCATCTTCAAGGCAGGCGAATGTTACTGAAACTGAATGTTATTGACTGGCGAATGTTATTTAAAATTTAAGGAAAAAATATTATGTTCAAAAAATGTGAACTTTTAAAGAAAACTCTTGTTTAAAAATCTAGTTTTTACCAGTGTAATTATTTTAAGGTTTTTTCTGCATCGCTTTTCTTGACTTATCTTTTTTTTAGTTCTGATTTAGTGAAAGATTCTCTACTCTCCCTATGCGAATCCCTTTTTCTCATTTTTAGTTGTGCAAAGCACCATTTCTTTTTCATGCTGATCATTTTTCTCAATCGGGGTATTGTTTTGCTGTTACGATTTAGTTCTCCGTCGCATATTCATTCCTTACTATACATAAAATAGAAAGAAAAAATATTAATGCCTTATCTTAACAGGTCATCTGAAGTCTTCTCAAAAAATTTTAATTTAAATTTCATAAAAAGAAGCCACAGTAAAAACACGAATTTTGCGGACTCGCAAAATATATTTTTTTCATTTATTATTATTTAGTAAAATATTATTAATTATAGCAACATTCATACCAAAAGGTTCAAAAGTGTATTTTTGAATTTGACTTTGATAAAATGATGCGATTTTTTTTACTTCGACAACTAACGATTTAGACCTGTGTGTTTAAAGTTTACTTGTTAAATCGGAAAACTAATTTTGAAGATTTTTGTTTTGCTTTCGATTCTGCTTTTTCTACTGTGATTCTCCGTATGTAATTTTTTTTTTTTCAAATATTGACGTTTGAAAGAAATAATGATACATAGAGAATATCTTCTTTAAGATATCAATATAATGACTTAGCCGTACTTCAATAGTTTTTTATTTATGAACTTAAATAAAGGCCTAATTAATGAAATAAATTTTTGGATTTCGTATACAAATTTAACACACATTGAAATCTATCAATTTTATTCTAATGTATTTTGACACAAAAAACAGTGTGAGCAACTTTTCAACAAAACCTTCCTAGAATTATTTCACAGTGTATTGTGTATGAGTTATTAACAACCAAAAATCATAAAAATACCTTATATGAATAAACTTTTCATAAAATAGAAGAAGGTGAATGAAGTATTACAAATATATTGGGTCCATTCTGTAAATACTCTTTGCAAAACATAATATATATAATCATTTTTCCTACATGTGCCTATTTATTTCTTCAGCATTTGCATAAGCTAAATAAATTTTAAATTGATATACGAAACATGCAATCAATGATTGAATAAATTTATTATTTCGGAATGTATACCATTAAGGGAGAAATACAAAAGATAGTGTGAATAGGAAAGCAGACGAAGCATTTATTTTATAGAGACTATTGATATAAGTGATAACAACTGTTATTAAATTTTTTCTGTGTCTACTTATTTTTCTTACCAGTGTATTTCTGTTGCTGAATTAAATTGAATTGTTTCCAATAGTGTGGAACAGATAGGAAGCTTTTGTAACGTAATTTAAAGGTATCTTTGAAGTGATGCTGTTTGAAAATAATTATAAATCAAATGATGGATTACGTACATTTAGGGATTGATTCATAAAATTAATTCGAATATTTAAAATGCTTTTGCTTAGAGTTAAACTCAATTGTAATCATATGTCTGACATTAAATATAAAATTGTTTTGAATAACTCATTTGCAGTTAAACTGGTTTTGTTTTATTTAAATTTATTGTGTATCAGCGGTACTTGAAAATGAATATAAACAATATGGGTATATTTTTCATGCAGTCCAATCCTGTAAATTCGTGGTTCGTTTTTAACAGTTTTAATTTCAAAACCGGTTAATTAATATTAATAATGACTACATAATGGATTACTTCCCCCAAACGTACTCTTTCTACTTCTAATTATGCTTTCAGTGGAAAACTTTGAATTTATTATATGAATTTCACAAACGCCATTATTTTTTTAAGTAAAACGTAAATTTTTGTACTTTATCAATAAAAGTGGGGATAATATTAAAAGCTAAAATGTTATGCTCAGTTGTGAAGATTTTGTTTCTTAAAATAAGTAACATTTTACCGTTGAAAAGTGTAAACAAAAATATTCTGTTCGATACAGAAGATATAGTCTTAATAGACTTGTTTTTTAGATAAATAAATTTAAACCAGACAGTTTACATTTATGTTAATGAAGCAATCATTTTGGAATTTGAGTATTAAGTTTAAATACCCTTTTGACACTTCTAAAATAAAATTAACTTGCTGCAACAAACAAAAATAACAGACATTTTAAAAAAAATAAGAAATCTCTTAAAAAACACATTAACAGCAGCAAACATAACATCTTTAAATGATGATGCATAAATTATTGTGAAATTTTCTCTCAAAGGAAATTGTCAGCTACTGTTTAGAAAAACTGTATACTGAGAGATATATTTGTGTTTCTGCGACTTAATTGGCAGATGGAAAAGAAGCAAAAAAAAAAAAAAAAAGGAATCGGAACCATAATTTTTATAAACAAATAATTATACTCTGTTCATTTATAGTTCATTAAACAACTCCAATCAACCTTATTCAAATTGATTGGAATAGTAAACACATACTCGGATTTCTATTTATTTGTCACAAATATCAGAGTGACATATTTCTTTAAAACAGACATTTAATCAAATCAAATGCTTCCCGGTTAACTTAAGTCACCGTTAAGCGGAACAAACCCATCTGATGTCCAGTACAACCTCTCGAAATCAACCGTAAAACCTTCCCGATCAGGTTAAATATTTGGGCGGCACGAGCTCCGGTGGAATTACAGGAAGCGGGCGTAAGAACGTGAGTGATAGATCAGGTTCACGAGACGGATATCCGGCCGGACCATCTTGCAAGAGCCGGACGAGTCACGCTCGCTTTAGTTTACGACTTTCATTTACGGCTTGCATCTGGAAACAGGCCAATATCTTGGCTGTCATTGGTACGTTCGGTGATCGTATGAGATGTGAATGGTTGGGAGTAGTAACTGCACTATTCTCTCCTGAAGTAGCGGATAGTAGAATGTTGTTATAAGACTGACCTAAAGTGGTGTATGCTAAGACCTAATTCTTATGAGCCGTTTGTTGTAACATAATTAAATTTTAATTTACATGAAATCGAATATTGCACTTAAATTTCAATAAACCTATGCTAACATATTATAATTATTTTAATACTCTATAAAACAATAATCTACGGTAATTAAATGCTGACTCTTTTTATTTATATTAAGGATTTTTTTGCCTATGTTCAAAAATCCGATGCAAACGAAAACCACATTTTTAATATGGAGAAATTCCAATATTAATATCTTCTGACTTTACTAACGTGTAATAAGTACAATATTTTTATGTACTACTTGTTTCTGAAGGCATGAATACTTTTATTTGACAGATTCTGTAATTCCGCACACAAAATTTTAATTCTATATGTTACATGAAAAATTTGAAAATATTCTAAATAATTTATCAACTTCCAATGTTATCAAATTCTACCAAATTGTACGGCTTTTGGTATGATAAGAGGTTAGACGCTCTGTTACAACCACACACAGTTAATATTTAGATACTTTTATATTTGAAAAAGTATTCCATATGTTAGAGTCTTTTTTTCATTCGCTCACTCATTGTTTGACTGTTTAAGAAAGTCGCACTTAGAAATAACACGAGGGGTGTGTTGTTAACGTACTGCGTTAATTGAGTGACGGCAGAGTGACGATGACACTAACTGAGCTAGTACCTTAGTCTTCAAACATTCACACCACGCCATGGGAGCGTCGATAGATTTAATTTACATCAGGCCCACTACACAGAAACAGGACTCGAACTTACTACTCAACGTAACAACGTCGGAGAGAGTATGCTATCATTACCACTAAGCTACCACATCTTCACCTTAGCTCAAACTAATTTAAAGAAATCTTACACATGAAGTTCAAATTAAATATAATAAGCATCGTCTGATTTAAAGTTATGATTAAGTAACTCATTTATAGCCGCTTTAAAACAAGCATAAATAATTTAAATTAAAATCAAAATTTCACCATTTACTTCATTGACATAAATTATCCTACTTATCTTAATAATTTCGTTGTTTGCAAATCTTAGCAATAGATTTCATATGATAAATTATTATACTTTATCATTAGTCAAAACTGTATATTGTGCAACGTTGCTCTATCAGTTTTCATAACTTTGAGTAATCATAATTATAAATCTTCCTATCTCTTCAGCTGTTGTGGTAAAAATTATACCATATGTTTTTGTTTTTGATTAAAATTAATTTTGTTGCTGTTGTTGTAGAATCCGCTATTATAGAAGGTATTTTTTTATTTAAGTTAATTTTGACATCATCATGATCTTGAACGTTTTTAAAAAATTCATACGATAAATTTAACTTTGATTTTTAATTTTCATAGTCCTATAATTGATTTATAATAGTTTAAATTTCTTAACTACGATTGTTGAAATACCATAGCCTTAATTTCTTTTTTAAAATAAGAATGTAACTCTTTTAACTTCTCTGAATTCTTAAATAATTTATGAGCATTCTATTTATTCTACTTTCTCTATTACAACGTGTTTATTTATATATTATGTTGTCACTATACTAATGAAATTCCTGTTGAAAAATTAAATCTAATTAACTGAAAATTTCCTTCTTTAAAGCTATTAGGCATGTATAATATATTTATATAATAAACGAGATTTTGTTTGCAATTTACATTATTGCTGTCTCCTGCATAACATATAGAATCGCTTATTACGTACAAAATTTATAAATTTTAATGCAAATTCTTTTTTTTTTTGGGGGGAAGGAGTAATTTTAAAGAAAAAGTATGAGCTTTCCATGAAAAATTAATGGATGACGATGATCATATTATAAAAAAATATTTTTCTCTTGTCTATTTGTGTCAAAAGAGCACTTATTATGAATTACTTAGTAATTTGTCACAACCAACATATTATTATTATATTTTTAGTTACCTAAGCAAGTATATTTATTTAACAGATTTCATTAATTTTTAATGAGGACTAAAATTAATAAGTAATTATTTTTTTATATCATTCACATATCTTCAGAACATTACAAAATCTTTTACAGGAGCATTTAAATTTATTCTTAGCAACAAATTATATTTTTAAACGAATCACAAATTTAATAGCTTCGTTAAGTATTGTACAGAGTAATAAATGTTCGTGATAATGTCAGTATAAAATGTAAATAAACAGATATGATTTTATTCGATATTTGTAATTTTTGTTAATCCCTTATAAATTCATAAAACAAAGTTCGTAAATTATATATTTAAGGAAATATGTTTTTTTTAAAGTTCCATGAAAAGGAATACTTTAAAATAAAGTTTAAGAAAATACTTTTTACTTAGCATATTTTTAACCTATGCCTTCAAAACGCTAAATGAAATTTACTTTTCCAAATATAGTTCAATACTTCTTGATACACTCGAATCCTGCATTCATTCGTGCTGAATGATTTTTTTATATATATTTGGCGTTTCTAATGTCATTTAATCATGACATGCAATGGATTGTCTGCAGAATGTCTAAGGACGCTCTGTCTTGAATTTGAACCTAACTTATAGTCTTACTTTATGTTTTCTATAAGAAATCCATTTTACCATTACACTCGTAATTAATTTCATAGATTTGTTCGGCAGTAACTACGTAACTTAATGCAGATAGTGAATGTTTTTTTAATCCACAAAACTAACAGAAGAATTTTAATCTCCGTAACAATTCTCTGACGGAAAGTCCTTATCATGTATCTCCTTCCAATTTCAGTTAATTGCATATCATTTACATAAAATTATATCTAAATTCCTCCACTTCAGATTATATTCCTTTAATTAACCTAATCACGTTTCATTTGGGTAGGAAGAAATTATGGTTTTATGCGATTCAAGTTGTTAAAAGTTCCCGAGGCTAGTGAAAGATAATTGCGAATTGACTCAAGTGCCAAAATTCTATATTCAAACCAATGATAATGAAGTATACATATAAAATTATGCGATAACAATAGTGACGGATACCTACCTAAAATATGAAGAGATATATTATAATGCAATTGGTTTCAAAGTACCTAAATCGTACGATTTCAAGTTATAATGACATTTGATTGGACGGATGCGAAGGTAGGGAATGAAAGGTCGAAATTTCTAAAACATTAACTTTATTTATCAATTCAATCTACAAATCTATAGAAGAAATCTATCCTAACACTTTTTCCGCTCAATCCCCCCTTTGGCTCCGCTTTCTCTCTTGAATGCTTACAATATATATATATACACATAATAGTCTTAATTTGCATATCTCAATTCTCTTCTTCGGAGGAAGCCCTCTGATATAACTAACTGCTGAGGAGTGCTAATTCCCCAAGAGGACTATTAGTGACCAAGTCGAGGATAGACCCGTCGCAAAGTGGTTTTTCAATCATAACCAAAAAAAAATCCTATATTACTTTAAAAGAATACCTATTCGATACAAAGTATTCCAAAACCCTTATCCGAGAGAGGTTAATCAGAATTCACCAATTACTTAAGGTTTCTGGGACGTATCCAAGAAATTCATTTATATGAATTAATAACTAAACATTCTATTTTTTGTGAGGAAACTTAATCATCACCTTACTATAAAATACACATGTTAAGTAATGCAAAAATAGTTAATCCTGCGTAAATGTTTTAGGGTACGTAATAAATAATACTTTGAAAATTTCAAGTACAGCTCCAGTAAGTATTTTCGTTATAAGTAAGCTAAAATGGAAGCAGTACCACCGTCAAAATACGCATAAACCTTGATATAGTCGTCTGGTTTATAGACGAAGGACCATATTTCTCTATGCTGCTCTCTCGTTAATTTAAAATCATCAAATATATCAGGTAAATAGTTACGGAACTGTATCTGTGAAACAAATGTAATTCGAAAGTAGGAAAATGGTATGTATAGGTTAGCAAATAACACGATCGAAAATTCAGGAATAGAACTAAGTGAATTCCTTTCACGGGTCCCTTGTGCTTACAATCGTCAATAAACCTCATTGGAGAAACGAAAGATCGCTCGGAAGCCACAGAGTCATATGTATTCCGAACTTTCATATGAAATCTAACTCTCTGAAAAGAATCGGTATATTGGAAAATGAAAAAAATCTGTATAATAATTCGTTTAGGTAAAATGGAAGACATATTTAAAAAGTCAATTTACAGAACTTTCAATTATAAAAGAAATGTCAATTACAAATGCTCTTACATAAAATAATACTTTTATAGTTTACACAACATTTAATCATAGGGATATAATTTCAACTCTAAGCATCACAAAGGAAAAAAAAGTCCTAAAAACGCCGTTAGAGGGCGCCATGGTTTAAGGCTGTCTTAGTATTTTTTGTTATGATCAGTATATCCGAAAAGAGTTATGACCAAGTAGAACATCGAAAAGAAAGTTTAAATAACAATGTATTTTATATTAATATTATCACTGAAAACTTTAACAGTTTGAAAATTATTTTTATAAGAAGTATCTTTATCTAAAAGGAAATGAAAAATACAGAAGAGCTAGATTGCTTCCAAATAAAACTTTTAATGGCTAAAAATCGAAAAGATCGCCAAAGAATTTAGAAGAATATGAATCATTAGTATCTATTATCATTTATATATATATATATATGTGTGTGTGTGTGTGTGTGTGTGTGTATGTCTAAATTAAAAGTATAAAGCATGTTACCACATTAAATCTATTATTTTCCTTCTTTTTTGTTTTTTCAATGTGGTAACATGGTAAAAAATCAAAAACATTTAAAATACACACACACACACACATATATATGGTGGAGGGCGTTGCTGTGTTGTAAAGAACCAAAATCAATTTAAGAGAAAAAGTATTTTATTAAACGATAAAAAATGAAGAAAAATACGGACACCCATTTCTGAGGGCTTCCACTTCGTTCACTCACATTCTAATACGCGTTGTAGGTATCGCTGCAGCAGCACGGAATGGCAATTCCCATAAATACTCATATATACATATATATGTGTGTGTATGTAAAGTGAAATGAAAACGACGGTCTCAATGTGTGTAAAATGATTTTTTGCCACATATATGGATGATAATTTTCAAGAAATGCCAAAACAGATATATCCAGCGAAGCCGAGAGATCTATATTATTGTCAAATAAGGTTGGATAAATCTATATAGATAATTTATTGAACGAAGTACTTTTGCTTCGATACGTATTTTTTTACTGCTATTTAGAATACTATCTCTTTCTTTTCACTTTTAGTATTTAAATATTAATGTGTGTGGGTATGAAATTATTTTCTTTTTTTTTTGTAAAAATTTTACATACAGAGAGAGAACTCATAATTTTGCTCTATCTTCTACTCATCACCACCTATCTCTTTTACACCTGGAGTCATCATTCGTGCTCGTATGAAATGGTGCTTTATCCAAAATAATGCAAATGTGGGACGAATATTGTACGTAATTAAGTAATACATTCCTACATTTTATTACATTTAGACAGAAAGTATACATTTGTATTTTATTCAGTCTGATTATTTTTTGAAAGTATTTTGAATTAAAAAGTAGATGGAGATATTTGAATTATCAAATATCTCTTAGAAGTGATTAGTTGGAACATAAGAGCATGCTGTAGCCGGTATCTAAATAGTTTGTTATGGATATAGCGAAAAAAAATGTAGGATTTCTAAGTAGAAAAAAATTAAATTAAAAACTAGTTTCCAATTACATAAATTCTTAATGATACGAAATATTTAAGATTTTATTATTCACTATGGTACGTATAATAGGAATGAGTAATGGGAAATCAAAAATATTCTACAACATTTTCTTGAATTTTATGTGAAATAAACCTGATATTCATTCATTCTCTAACTTTTCTCCCATTGATGCTCTCCCGAATCAACAATTTCCCGTTACAAGATATAAAAGTATGTTTAGACTCCTATTCTCAGTTCGTTTGCAAAGTGGATCTTTCCAAACTCTGATTCGGAGAGCAAAGTAAATGGTAAGGTTCTTATGTAAATTTAGATACGGAAAATCTTTGAAAATTTGATATCATTTGTTTATTTTGGTATTTCATTTTAGGGAGGAATACATTTAAATTGGAACTTGGGTTCTTTACTTAAGTTCATTGGTAAAACATCAAATCGAATAAACTTTCAGCTGTATTACCAAACCAATTATGGAAAGATAGAATGGCAACATAAGTGGATGACGTGTCTGTTTAAAGATATTGAAATTAATTAAACTAATTTCGCAAAAAGAAGATATGTTTGTTTAAAATATTATTTCAGTAAGGAAAATGCTTATTGTCTTATTTCATTCTTCAGTATTTAATTAGAAAATTTTAAACCGCGTACCATTTATTTAACATCAGAGTATTGTTTATGCTGCTAACGTTGTAGCGTAGGCAATGTCACGTTTTGAGAGTAGTATAAGATGATATGACCATATTCGGAGAAATATATACAAACAACTGTAATTATGTGTATAAACAACTCTTTTATTTCCATATCGAAATATTTTTCAGGCATTATGCTTTTTTTTGTGATAAGAGAGTTTAAATACTTTTCAAAGTTTCTTAGGCTTGATTTTATCTATTTTCTCAAAAAGATTTTTTTTTACTTTTGTAGATAAAAAGATACTTAAAATTCATAATTTGTCAAAGGATAAAAATAAGAAAAGTTATTAATAATATATTATATGATAAAAATAGTCCTATTTAAGGTTTTGATTATTTTAATAATTTATTTCTGAAAGAATAACAACTAGAACAAGCATTTGATGTACGTGTTTTCAATTAAAAAATTAATTTGTGGATTTTTAATTATTTCTTTCTTCATTGATAATTTGATTCAAACCTTTTAGATTATGTATAAATGTAAGTAGAAAACTTACGAAAGTATTACCTTAATTTATATATCATAAAGAACAAATTATAGAGTGAGTAAATCCTTCCAGCGTGCATGAAAGGTTGAGCGTATTTCTAAGATACGCTACTTTATTTAAGAGTGTTAATGGTAAAATTTGGTTGTTATTAGTATTGGTTAATAAGTACTTTTTAATTAAATTATATTTTTTATGAATATTAGGAAAAAATGTAGAAATAAAACACAAAAGCACTACAAAATGACCAAATGTTACTGAAATTGCATGACAATAAAATAAATAACATCGGTGATATTTCGACTGTAATATTTACATTTCTTACGTAAACGCTTCAAGATAACATAGAATTTTAAAACAAAAATTAAGTCAATATAGATAAAAAAAAAAAAAGAAAGAAAGAAAAATCACTTGTATAGTCATTTCTTTACATTCAGTCCATTCTCCACAATTCTTCTAGTTCCAAAGTAAATACCAACCAAATAAAGCAAGCCCAAAAGAGCTTCTATTTCTGCCCCATCGGTATCTCTGGCATCCCTCGAACGAGAGTAATTAGTCTTCACGGAACAAATATACTTATTAGTCTCTTCAACTATGCTTTCGGTTATGCGATCAGTAATGAGATATTTACATATAACCAAAATATATGTTAAATCTTTGGATCGACAGATTACTGCAGGGACATGGATACATATATTGCGAGATGCTCGTTTAATTTTCTTGAATAGATTTTCTGCCATTTGCATGACTCGATGATGTTTCTGTTTTTCTTAAGGTGGGGTATGAAGACATCTGTAGATCTATCATCATTATCTTAATCTTCCGAATTGCTTGCTGCACTCATCCTGACACTCCGAATCATCTTCCTTTTCTAAATTGTGCTCTTCTTCAACTGTTTCACTTTAGTCTAAAATTACGTCCTCATCATCTTCATTGTCACATAAAAGAATGTTTCTCATAGTTTCAAATTCATTAGGATTATTCATGTTGAATATTTTGAATTACCATGTGTTTGACAAGCTATAAGACAGTTCATAGCAATACGTGCTATATGTGGTCTAACATTATCTTGCTGAAAAATAAGGCCAGGGTATTGCAAAAGGAACAGTAGCAAAACAGGTCGCAGAATGTCGTCGTCGTACCGCTGTGCTGTAAGTGTGCCTCTGATGACAACCAAAGGGGTCCTGCTGTCTAGGGAAATGGCATTCCAGACCATAAATCCTGGTTGAGACCTGTGTGGCGTGGAAAAGTGAAAGCAGGATCGGCATGCTGCCTTGGGCGTCTCCAGACACGTCTTCGATGATCGTCAGGACACAGTTGTAAGCGGGACTTGTCGCTAAACACTATACGTCCCCAGTCAGCATCATTCGAACTTGATCGAGCCAATCACCACTTTAATCTGACTCGACAGTGTGCTGGCGTGAGTGACAGGTGGGGTAGCGGTCGGTACGAGCGTATATTTTGCTCTATCAGCCGTGTTTGAAAGGTCATGGTGGACACTCGTGTGCGTATCGCACGTCTTATAGTTAATAACAATGAATCAGATTCTTTGACAGCCTATCTGACAATCACTCTGTCCTCCAAATCTGCTGTGACCCTAGGTCGATCCATACCATCATGACGCTGGAATCTATCATTGTCCACCCATTCTTGCTAATATTTTCCAATCGCCACATCGCTTCGGCCCAGATGACGAGAGATTCTCCGATTTGCTCAATCTGCCTCTTTCAATCCAATGATACGGCCGCTTTCAAACTCTGACAGTTGTTCGAAATGAGCTCGAATCCCGCGGTGAGGCATTTTTTAGTCTTTGAAAGGTATCCTAAATCTCAATGCAACAGAAAAATTGACCATCAGATTGAGAATCGCTTCTTATATGCACCCGTTGAATGCGCAATTTCGATGCGCTGTAGCTCCCGCTATTCATTCGTTGGACACCAAATGTTAATAATTTGCTTGTTAAGTCCAAATGTCTTTGTATACGAAATTTCATTACATTCGAACAACACCTTCTTGGTGCGTCGTTTTTTTTTTTGTGATATAGTGTACACTCCTCGATTTTTTACAATCATATACCCAATCATTTGCACAGCATAGTCGTTGTGCAAATGATATTATTAATTAGTCGCACTATTATTTAATTCTAATAATATGTATAGATATAACTGAGATTCTTTCAAGGATAATTACGAAGAATTTGCATGGATCTCCTTTTCTCGTTTTAAATAAATTGTTAGTTCTTCTTGTTTTTAAGTCTTTCGTAGTTGTTTATTTATTTGTATAGCCTACACCTTCTGATTGGATGTTATGGGAAAGGAAGGTTTCAACACCACGTTCCTATAAGCTGGTGACCCGGACCGCTGCAGAAGTAAATTCCGCTGCAGAAGTAGTTCCCGCTGCAGAAGCAACCACTTTCCTATAAGTATATATTATTAATATATAATTAAATAATTTGTACAGGGTAGGTGGCCTATCTTGATACTACAACAGAGGTATGTACATTATGTGGCTAAAACTGATGTGTTAGTTTTCGGTGTAAAGTTTCTGGTCAACATCAAATTCTGTTTTCTCATGAATATATACATAATTACCCATCATACAATTGAAATTATAAAATGTTTTTTTTTAAAGAAAAAAATCATTTATTTCGAAAAAAGAAAAGAAAGATATCAATGAAGGGAGTAAGAATAAGTACAAAAAAAAAAAAGAAATTTTTTCATTCTAACCAACTCTTTTAAATTAAATGGGTATAATTTGATTCAATAATTGATTATATATATATATATATATATATATATATATATATATATTAATGACACCCTTCGAAACAACATGAGGGCTATTGGCCATATGCCTCGTAATTTTGAGTCTTGGTCAAGTGACGAGAATAACAGCATAGCTGGCCTCTCCCACTGCAAACTTACACACCATACCAATTTGTAGACTAGGAGCCTCGACAGACTAAATGCCTTTTAGACTTGTTTCACGTCAGTGCAGCAAGACTGAGTGCGCACACAAGACTTGACGGAAGCAAAGACAGCTGGGAGTTTGCGGACATGACAATGGATATAAAATACGTTTTTCCTTAGTAGAAACTTTGATATGAGCATTCAATAGTTTACACTCAAGTTGTAAATTGTTTGACAAGGTCTAAAATTCATCCGAGATTTTAGTTCTGACTTGAAACATGAAATTTCACTTTTATAACATATTGAGGGATAGAATTCTTTAAATATATCCTACATCCGAGAAAGATTTTCGATATGATTTTTTCTGTTAAAATTCCATGTTGTAAAAAAAATATTTATATGCACTTCTGAATGAGAACCTTAACATAGAATGGAAATGTATGATAACATGTTTGACATGAAATTCCAAATATGAGGAGGTGAAAACTTAAATACTATACCTTGCCTCATTAAGATACCATTCTTATCCTGTAAATTTTTAATAGTAACAACATTTAATTTTTTATGTGTGTGGGACTAGAAAAAATTCAAAATTTAAATATTATAAAATGTTTTAAAATAAGCTCAAAATTTAAATTGATGTTGTTTAGTAAAAAAAATTCATTTGATGCAATGCCGTTTTTCAATTAAAGAAAGACAAACAGATATATTGAAATACAATAAAAACAATTCAGAAATGCCCAGAAAATGTTTATTTTCTTAGAAAGAATTATACTCGTGTATTCGCATCAACTTTTAAGTCACTGTTCATGAACAATTTTGCACATAAAAAATAACCAACTATAAAGATAAATATATTCTACAAAATATACTTTAAAGCTCTGAAAATAACTTATTTTTAGAATCTGAAGGAAGTTTCCTTGATGAAAAGATTATTTCACGTCAATTAATCACTTATAATCTTCTAATTATTATATTTCCTATTTTACTTATAGAATATAATTAAGTCCAGAATTCGATACTCCGTAAGAATTAAAGTAATTCTACGATCAGCTGTTTGAATTAATCATGCTGAATAATTACGAAGCTACTTAAATTATTAAATACGGGATATACCATAATTTATTATATTAACGGGATACATTACATAATTTAAATAACATGGATTTTCACATTATTAAACCAAAGACCTTAAACGATCCTAGAACAATTGTTACAACCTTTGAAAAAAATTATTTTAGTGTTCTTGAATTTATTGAATAATTGTTTTATTAACATCACATTAAGAAGCAAGACGAGGGTTATTTTTGACATACCTCGTAATTTTATACTTCTATCAAGTGATAAGGACAACACCTCAGCTGGTCTCTCCTTTCTAAACTTCCAAATCTTGACTATGGGAGGAGTTAGAGCCTAGACAAATTTGACGTGCATCAGACCAATACATTGGTGGGTCTTTAGTGTCATCAATACTCGAACCCATTACTCGAAGAAACAACGCAGGCTGCTTATTCGCCACTAGACTGTTGGTCAGTTAAAGTGGGCATGATAGCCTAATGGTAACAGTGTGTCTTGGCTAATATGGCCACTTTTTTAATAGATAAAAATAATGATATATAATTATTTGTTTAGGTATTAATTTAAACATAAAATGATTAAATATGATCAAATTTGAAAAACCAAATGAAAGCACGATACACTAACGGCGAATACAGGAGTATTTGTAAAAAATTTGTTTCTTGGATCCAGTATTATTGACCAAAATATGTAAAAAAAATTTAAAAATATTATTATAATCTATTAAGCAATTTTTTTCAGTAGCTACATTAAAAGAAAACAAATAATATAAAAAAAAATTAAAATCAATTCCTTCTTAGGTCAAGAAAGAAAATTTTTGTTTTAGTTACTTTTTATTAAATAATTACAATTCATATAAATATGCATATACATATGACAGGACCACAATATTAAGTGGTAAAAGAAATTTTTTTCCACGATCTGCACACTTTGTCACAGACGGCATTTATTCCTAAATTTATATCCTGCTAAATATCTTATATAAGAGAAATTATTTTCGCACATATAAAACTGAAATTAATTATTTGAAAATCAAATTAAAAAATGATATGCTTCGACGAGATTCGTTCCGAAGGCATGAAGATTCTTCGCCGACACTCTACCAACTTTGCCATTGCAACTCAAATAACATAGTAGAAGCATAGGCTTGTTTCTTAATATATCCGGTAAATTAAATGGTTGGAATGCAATTTAGCCCAATCACCCTTGGCGATAGGAATTATTTGGCGGTATTTTGCTAAATGCGGCTACCCTGGTTAGCTTCGCGGACTTAACATTTAGACAAAAAAAATCACCAAGTTTGGCAATTTTTGAAACCGCGCCAAGTGGTTGGGCTAAATTGCATTTTCACTAATTAAATTTAATTAATGAATTAATAATTGGAAAAACTATATTAACATCAAGTGTCATCCACTACAAGTTTTAAAAAATGTATTTGAACTTGAGCAGATGAATAAAAAGTATTTTATTGACGATTGAAAATTTGAGCAAGATATATAAATAAATATAAATAGGGAGAGTGTGAACTAATAGTAAGAATTTAATAATGAGCTATTGTTCATTAGCGCAGGTCTGACAAGCAATACGGGGGTTACTCACGACGGATCTTGTTATTTACAACTTTGATAAAGTAACGAGAATGACATCTGACCTGGAAACCCTCTTTAAACTTCCACACTTCACTATTGTGAGTACTTAGAATCTCAACAGACTTAACATGTATCAGAACCGCAACACTACGAATCTTCATGGAAAATGGCTGCAATGGCTGACTCGAATGAAGAAGGTTATGGTCACAAGCATGCAGTTTGTGACCATAACCACTCGTCTGCAGCGCCAGCTTAGAAAGATCGATGTATTTTCATTAAAATATACATTGAACTAACACTATACTTTAATAATCAGTCATACACCTATAAAAATAAAATTGCGTAAAGTCCTATTTTAGCGTTGTACTTAGTGCGATTTTTTTAAAATCATGCCAAAAGAGCGCCAAAAGCGATTTTTCAAACTCGAAGCCTTTGCAACAGGAAACAAGATGGCATTTTGTCCTCAGACCAATAAATACTGGAAAGAGTTGCGTTTTAAAGAAAACGCATTAATAGCATAGAAACACTCAAAATTACGAAAAAACGAGCGATTTCAGAACTCTAAGTCGTTTAAACAGTCGTTTCCAGGATGATGTTGGAAAGATAATTTCGTAAGCATTGTAATCGTAAAATAAAAGACATGTAAAAATAAATTAAATACAAAAATATAGAAAATTATTAAATACAGAACGATAAAATTATCACCGACTTTAAACGGTGACAATTGCGAAAGTTTTTATTCTAGATAACGAAGAAAAGTATCCCATCTGCACAACCTGATTTTGTAAAGGATGTTTGATTTTCAACCACTTTTACCTTAAAAACTTACAAAACTCATTAGTTTCAAAACAAAAATAATTTCTCTAAAAATGTTTTTATGCTAATTTTTTCTCCTTTCTGTAACATCATTCAAAACTTCCGTGTGGTCGTGTTATGATGAAACTCGTCTTTCGCCTAGGCAGTGGTTTCTCGAATACCGACCACTTGTATCACACACACAAAAAAAAAATAATAGCGGTAACAATTTGATAAAAAGTTCTATACAAAGTTTTGCAAAGAGCAGATTTAGCCACCCAAGGTGCACTTTTTTTATAATTATTATTACATTACTCAATTAAATATAAGAAAAAAGTAAACGATAAAATATCAAAATATGGACAATAGAAAACTTTTCCGATATTAAAATTAAAGGGAATGATTAAATTATTATTTTGAATATATTTAAGCTAACTATAGTTAAAATTAAAGTAAACATTAAATTATAAAATTGAATATCTTACAAGCTAGATGTAATTAATTCAATTTAAAGCAAACGGTAAATAATTATTTTGAATATGTTTAATCAAAATGTAATTAAAACTGAAGCAAACGATAACAAGTTGGAAAGTGATCTGTTACGCCAAAAGTGCTTCAACTAAAACAATAGCCCCCTTAGGTGACCAAAAAAAAAACCCGCCCCTCGAGTGTCCAATGAAGCACCCGATAAACAGTTCGGTCCATTGTGAAAAGGCCAAGACGTTGACGTTGAATTATTTTCGAGCACTTAGGCCGCGGAGCGGCCTTCAAGCTCGGGTCGATAAATATTGTGCAAAACTTTGCTTTTGATGGTGATTATAACATGCTGTGAGATGAGTGTCAGAGCGAGCTTTCCGATTGGTTGATCTGGTGGTCTGGTAAAAGTGGTGACTTGGAGGTATAGGATTTCGGTCAGGGGGAGCAGGAGAAGCGAGTTCTTCTATTTGATGGTGGAGATTGGAGGGGAGCCTTCCTATTGGCTGTCCTTGACTGCTATGATTCGGGGTGGGAGTGTTTGGAGGTTGGGCGTATGCGGATGCTCAAGTGTACTGTGTTCATTTGTTTGTTGGTTTTAAAAATTAAGTTCTTAGATATAATGTTAAAAAATTATTAGGGTGGGTTATAGGAATCTAAGAGTACAGTGCGGGGTCTTTTTGTATTAAAATTAGGGGTGTAGTTTTCTAGGTTTAACATGTTGATATTGTTAGTGTTTTCTAGTGAGCTAAAAAATTTTTTGGCTATTTTTTGAATGAAAGTTTTAAAGGTGGGAATTTTTATTGCTTTGTAAATTTCATTATTTCGTGTGTACCATCTGGAGTTAGTGATCATTCTAATTGTGGTGTTTTGGGCTATTTCAAGTAATTTAATGTTTGATTTTGCCGCATACGCCCAAATGGGACATGCATACGTGATTATTGGTCTTAAAACGGCTGTGTACAGAAGCAGCTTATTTTTTAAATTCATTTCAGAATCCCGGCAAATTAAGGGGTAGATGCTACATTTAGCTTTCCGGAATTTTTCTCGCGTGTGTAATATGTGTTGTTTCCAAGATAATGTTTTGTCTAGAATTAAAACTAGATATTTAGTGCTCTGAGACCAGGGTATGTGTGTTCCGTAGAAAGTGGGTGGTGGGGTGTTTGTGTTTCTTTTTCTGGAAAATAAAACCGCTGCCGATTTCTCGACATTGATTTTTATTTTCCAGTCGTTGTAGTAATTTTGTAGGAGTAGAAGGTGTTTGTTTAGTGCATAGGTGACTGTTTTAATGTTTTTATATTTGGCTAGTATGACAGTGTCATCTGCGTACATGTTTAATGTTGTGAGGTTGTAATTTGGAATGTCATTTAAATATAGATTATAGAGTATTGGGCCGATTAAACTGCCCTGAACTACTCCATAATTAGTGTTAAATTTGTTTGATAGTGTGTTATTAATTTTGACTTGGTAATTTCTATTGGTTAGGTAAGAGTGAATTAATTTAATTAGTGGTGCTGGGAAATTATAATTAATGAGTTTATAAGTGAGGCCTTGTATCCAGACGCGGTCAAAAGCTTTTTGTATGTCAAGGAAAACCGCGCCTGTGGATTTTGTTTTTTCTAGTCCTGATGTAATTATTTCTGTGAGTTTGAGTAGTGGGTGTGATGTGGAGAGGTTTTTCGTGAAGCCATATTGGTTGGGGTTTCTGATGTTAGTGGTGTCTATGTGATGATTTATCCTGGTTAAAATAATTGATTCTGTTATTTTGCTGATTGAGGAGAGTAGGGCTATGGGTCTGTAGCTGTCTGGGTGTCGAGGGTTTTTTCCCGGTTTAAGAATGGGAAAAATAATAGATGTTTTCCAGTTGCTGGGGAAGTGTTGTTGTTTGAGTATTTGATTTATTAAGTAAGTTAAAATGTGAATTAATTTGGGTGGGAGGTTTTTAAGCATTTTATTTGTAATATTGTCTTTACCCGGTGCTTTATTGGTAGCTATTTTTTTGATGTAATTTGTAATTTCATGTGGCCAAACAGTTTCTATTGTAGTGGTAGGTGTGTTAGAGAAGAAATTATGAAGTGAGTTATTAACTTTATGATCAATGTCTGTTTTGTAGTCTGGTGGTCTTTTGTTTTCTGAAAAATTATTAAGTAGTGTAGTGGCGATAAGATTTGATTTGTCAAGATCTGAGTGTAATGTTGTGTTTTGAAAAAATAGTGGTGGGATTTGACTTCTTTTATTTTTGTAAAAAAAGGCCAAGACAAGAAAAGAGTCCCTTCTTATAGTAGGGTTACCAGAAAAATGACTTTAATTTTTATGATAGGGTTACTAACTTTGCGATATATCACCAGTTAAAAATTTGGGTGCTAAGCACAACATTAAATTAAGATCCATCCAGTATTAGCTGTATAGTTTTGTTTTGCTAAGATTGAACAAATTAATTGAGACCTTCAGTTACGGATATAGAAAATTGAAAGAGAAACTGTGTTACAAATTACATAAATGCATAAATATGTTTAAATTTTACAAATGTTAATATACAAGAATATTTTAAATTTTTCGTCGTTAGTGTTTACATAATAAAAAATACAAAGTACTACACTCAGAAAAGTTATTGATTTTGCTTAAAACAAATAAATATATATGGTCTATACCTTATAGCTATATTTTTTTAAAAAAAATGAGAGTTCTCGTCTGATGCATGAGGTAACGTAACCATTGGTTTTCGAATCCAATTCTTAATATTTACTAAAAATTATTACAAACTATTCTAAGGTTATGTTGACAATATTCTGCATAACTAGTGAATGATTATATAGAGGTTATTTTAATTTTCCAAATATATACATTTGCTACAACACCTTTGTTAAAATAGATGGCTTGTCATTATACACTATGTTTTAATTGGACTCCGTAAGCCACTGCTTACTACTATAATAAAACCTCATTATACAAATGAATCAACCAGGAAGAAATTAACATCACAGAACCAAATATCGCTGAACTTATCCCTTTAATTTATTCACTGATTTAAAAATCAGTTATCATTAAATATCAGTTTCTTTGAAGGAACATCGAAAGCTTTCATGAGTTTTTGACCTTTCTTTCCGGAGGAAAAGAATATGGTGGATCATTTGCGGAATGCCATCGAATGGAATTCAACAATTCTAGGCCTAATTGTGTAATTAAACCTCGCTGCTCATCGAAATATCCTGAGGGTTGCAATGAAGTTTGCACAGAGTACAATTATCTATTCTGGTGTTAAACGCAACTGTTTCCCCCAGCATCATTGGTTAAATAAACTTCAGCAATCGATTCAGGGATAATTGTAGGAGCAGTCATCAGTTTTGAGCAGGGAACTTAAGTACTGAGTACTTCAAGTGCAGTTCATTTCACATTTGAAACTTAAGTATCAGTATGTAAGTTATTTTAAATTTAATACGACTGATGGATGGATAGTTTAAATTAATAACAAATTTCAAGGACAATTGACAGAAATATAAGTTGCAAATAATTCCTTCTGAAGTGACTAAAGAATTTTACTTTCATAGAAACATATACCTTTATTTCTTTTATAATTCATCCAATATATATATATATATATATATATATATATATATATATATATATATATGTGTGTGTGTGTGTGTGTAATACACTAAAATTAATGAATAAGTAGATACAGTACATTTTCGAATTCAGAGTCATAATGAAAACACAATTTTTCCATTAAAACTGTTTGAGAGAGAGAGAATGAGAAAGGCAACAAATATATGTTATTGAGAAAGATAATGCAAAGGCATCGCGCCGCCACCTCGAAATTGCAGCATAATGGAAATAGTTTTATCTAGCCTTCAAATTTATGTGTAGGGATTTTTCCTGATCACGTGGTAACTCACATGGCTTGAGATGAAGGGATTCTGAGGGACTTTAATGCGTCTGTGAGCCAGTGGAGAATATTCCGTGCAGGTAAACTTCCGTGATAAACGCAGATTCAGCAGATTTTATAAATGCATGATCACATAAAGGATATTTTGGAATTATTTTAGAAAATGAGGATGAACTCTTTTCTTATGGGTTACAAAATGCGAAAAGTTAGGAAATTAAATTATTTCTTAAGTTGAATCATTATCTGTGTGTGTGTGTTTGTAATCAATGCATAAATATTACATTTTATAAACACAAAAACATTTTTAAAATTTAAAAAAAAAATATGAAAAAAAAAATTCGAAACAGTTAAAAGTAATACTACAAAAATAAGCTAAAAAATACTTATTAAAATTAGCCAAAAGCGTATTTAAATATAGTCAAACTATCTAAAATTTAAAACCCTAAATAATCACAACAAATTATTTAACAATCAAACCAATTTAAAACAAAGCAATGTATATATATATATATATATATATATATATATATATATTCTCAACTAGGTCAGAAAGAGAATGCAATTACATTAAAATTGCATTAACTTTAATTATTAAAGTAGAAAAAGTTCATCACCATTCATGTCTGTCTTAACTAGTAATGAAATTTATTTTCGAAGTTTAAAATGTATGGTTAAGTTCCTTTTAAATGGAAGTAAAATTTACTTAAGTATTAAGTATTTTTTTGTCTATAAACTTTAATTTATATTGAATTAGGAATTAAAGAATTGACTAAGAAATTGGATCAAATTATTTCGAGATTTAACAGAATTGTACGGTTGGTATTTTTATTCCCTCACCTTTAAATTATTTCCTTATAATCCTTCTTATTGGCATGTTATGTGGATTAGACATTTTCATATTACAGCGAATTGCACTATTTGATTTTCTGTAATATTTATTTCTTATCAGATTGAACCTTAACATGACGCTTAATCTTTGGTTAAGTAGAATTTTTTTTTTCTGTCAGAACTTTTCTTTAATATCCGGAAGCCTTTTCTCGTTACTAAATAAATTTGCCCGTTTAATTTAATCAAATATACTTTAATTATATTTTAAAAGTTCAGATATTGTCACTGAATCTCAATTTCTTATTGTTGTAAGTTATTTATTTTAATCATGAATAACTGTTTCCGAGAATTATGGAAGCGAGTTTAAATAAAGTATGTTGTCGTCTTCATGTTAACTAAAACACACGTTTACAAAATAAGTAATTTAGTTAAAGATGCTCGTAGTTATTTAATAAGATATCTGAAACAAGGAAAAAAAGATGTTATTGAGTACTTTATTTGAAAAATCGAATTGTTTTACAATTTATAGTGGAGAGATAAAAGTTATTTTCATAAATCTGTAAGCATCTAGATTGAATAAAGTGAATATCAATAAATAAGAGGGGGGAGGGGTATCGAAAAAACTTGATATTTGCCACAAAATGACCAAGCTTTGTAGATATATCAATTTTAATATTACACATAAACAATTATTTGAGACATCTTACCTCAAATACATAAAATGAGGAAATTATTTTTAAAAGAAATTATGTCAATTTTTACTTTTCTCGGTACAAAGTCTAAACAATTATTTACCTTGTGTATTAGGGGTTTCATTAAAGTTTAATTATTGCATAGAAATAATTGAGACATTTGGATAAAACTTTTTTTACATATTAATTGATCCTTATGTACATATTGTTGTAAATAACAGCTATTAACCCTCTAAGCGTTTCACACGCTTTTTTCCGTACTGTCCGAGATATTCCGAAAGCGTTAGCGCCGTATAATCCCGTGTGGCTGTGAGCGCACCGAAAGTGTCAGAGCCATCTTTTTTCGCCATCACAGGATGTATTCGAGATCGTTTGCGCCGGGTTTCCCCCCCCTTTTAAAAGTTTTACATCTTGTTAGATAATTGGGGAGGGTTGCGGACACACAATGAACTTTGACAGGAAATTTTATGGCTCACAAGGGAACCCCACTCTTGCCCTTAGGGTTAAGACATTTTCCATTGAGACATTCGTTCAAGAGGGGAAGGGGAAGATTTCCTTTCAAGTGTGTTTGTCGTACAACTTGAGTTTAGATTTTATTGGGTTTATGAAAGAAATGCGTCCTTTGACCTAGCTTTCGATATAAAATTTTTTATTTAAACCAATCCAAAAACGCTTTAAAGTTCAATCATAAAATTAACTAGATTTTATTCCTATTTTTTAATTAATATTCATTTGGAATCTTAACAAATTTAGATAGAGTATTAAACCTACTTTTTTTTATATTGTTGGACAAATTACTTTTTCTATGTTTTCTTTGATTGCTAAAAACTCACCTTTTTTCCCCTCACTTTAAAATTATCAGATAGAGTTAAGTTTTTATATTATATCTATAAATCTCGAAAAACATCGCTAAATATATATCTATAAAATATTTATGTTTAAATGCAGATAATGTATGAAAACAATAAATACATTCTATTGTTTAATATATGTTCTTTAATCACTACTTTCAGTTCTTAAAATAATAATTATTTCATAATAAAGTGTCAA
>BMAW01014051.1:62909-81449 GCA_019974015.1 Nephila pilipes
AAAAAAAAAAAAAAAAAAAAAACGAACGAATCAAAATCAGAAACGCTGTAAGATTTTCAATTATTACAAATGAATAATTTTTAAGCTTCTATATTTCATTACTTTTCAAAAATTCTAATACATTAATAAAAATAATACCGAAAAATACAAACTTTTTTTTTTAAATTCTGGGTTTTTTTTCACAATTTCAAAACCAGATATTCAGGACAGCTTACACACGATATTTTGTAATGTCATGTTTCGAAATACATCCAAATTTTAAATAAATGAACTACATCTTTCCTCAAAGAGAAGACAAATGAGGTTTCCCCCTCAAATTAATATTTGTCAAACTTGATTTTTCGAATAATTAGTAATTAAAAGCGTCGGCACACATTTATATTTGTTCATACGCATTAGTGTCAACTGTGCATTTGCACAGATACTTTTGGTTACTAATTATTTGAAGATTCAAATTAAAAAGTATCCACATGTGTAAAATCTCTTATAATTAATCTTCTGTTAAAGGATAACTGAAGTACATGTAATTAAAATCCGGACATTTTTTGTAATCTTTACAATATACAACTAGGAATTTTACAAATGCTACCCTGAAAATCTGCTTTTCAAATAACGATAAAAATATTTATGTACGTTACATACAAAGTTAAAAATTATTAATCACAAAAACTTACAATTCTATGAAAATTTAAAATATAAAATTCAAAATTTAATATATTTCATCGCCAGCATATTTTCATATATTCCGTAAATTTTTTACAAATCAGTTAAAAATCACACGTTATTAGCAAAAAGTAGTCTGAAAAATTTGATGAATATAAAATAAAAATTTTACTTGGAAGCAGAGCTGAGATGCTAAAACTTCGGTATACAAAAATTATGAGCATATCTACAATAGTTTCTGAAATAATCATTTTAAAATTCAGTTCGAAATTTGTTCGTTATATTATACGTAATATTAAATAAAGCGTCAACATAATAAAGTAATGTTTGATGTATTCACAGATTATTAAAAATAGATATAAGTGACATTATCGCAAATGTTAACAATTTTATAATTTTAAATTAAATTGTACACTGTTATCATATTGGTGTAGAAGATATAAAACTTGCGTCTAAAATAGATGGAAAATGCAATCTGCAGGGCCATAATCTTGAACAGAATACGTCATATTCACTTGATTAGGTAGAGTCAGCCTTAGGTAGGAACTACTTGTGCAAAAGCTTAGGGCACTGCAGTTTTGGGAAATACCACTCTCTTAATTACAGTTTTCAGCGGGAAATGTAAAAATAACCCATTTTAATAACAAAGGATTTTAGAATGGACTTCCAATTCATTGTTGCGAGATAACAATACCTAAGGTAACCAACCGTACTCTTTATGTGAATTTTGAACTCCATTTTCGCAAACCATATTCCTTTTAAAATCTGTACTACCAAAATATTCCTTTGCATCCTTTTGTACTCCTAAAAAATTTATGAACTATATTGGCAATTTTATGCAAGTTCTTAAAAGTTCCAACCCATTCCCATCTAAACGTGTGGCCGCGAGTTCGATCCTGGGCCGCAAAAGACCCGTTGTGTAGCCGGGGCTGATGCACGTTAAATCTATTGGGGCCCAAAGTCCTTCCGTTGGGGTAGGGTGGAAATTAGAAGAGGGAGTGCCAGCTGAGGTGTCGTCCTCGTCACTTGACCGAGGTTCAAAACTACGAAGTCCGTCGCCAATGACCTTCGTGTTGCTTCTAGTGCTACGTTAATAAATACTAATTCTATCTAAATGCAGTTTTTATCATAAAAAAAGTTTGGACTCGCTTATTTAGTAGGGAATTGTATTCCCACCATATGTTTTCTGTTTACCGAACATAATTGCATCATTTCGGGGATCCCGGAATCCATCATTTTGGGTTGAAACGAGAGTGATTTGGCACAATTTTAAGCTAAATATTACTAGTGCGTGTTTATTTTTTTCCCTAGAGCAATATAGGTTTTTCAAAGAGAAGTAAAAAAATATTTTAATGAATGTTTAAAAATGAGTTTCCACTTATTAAGACAGCAATTAAAATGACATTTCTTTGGTTAATTGTATAATCTGCAATAGTGCATTTTCTATTGTGAGTGTTGGACAAAGTTTAATAACAAAGTATATGGATACTAATACAAAAAAAAAAGTCTAGAAACGGCTTCAATGTCCAAGTTAACTAAATATTTTAAACTGATAATTTTGTATGAAATAAAAAAAGAAAAAAAAAAAAAAAAAAAGAAATTTAAAAAAATTAAAAAATTAAAAAAAATCCATTATATTTATGGTGATTTTTTATTTGTGTATTAAGTTTTTAAACCCAATATTTCTATAAATTTTTTAATTGATTCATCATTTCATCGTTCATTTTAGTTGATAACTTTAAATATGTGCTACTGTACATAAGATATGTGTTTTATATATCTTTTGAAAATTTTTAATTACGTACTTTATTTTATTTTCACGAAAAGTGATTTACAATAGTTTACAATTGCTTCTAAGGTAAGTTAGTTAATTAATTATTCTAAGTATATAATTCTCTTTAAGAAACATTGAAATCTTTATTTGCATTTTCTGAAAAATTGTGATTTAAATTTTTTTATTACGAAAAATCTCATTTCTTAAAAAGTATTTCATGTATTGAAATGAAATTTTACCACAGTGTTCAGTAAATTTCTAGGAATGTTGTGAATTTCAAACACATCTTTTAAGTATATAACTAATTATTTTAGAGCTATTTCTTATATTTCAAAAAGTGATATACTTGTAAAATTATGTTGTGTTCATAAGTTTTGGAATAACTCAGTAAGTTTAAGAGATAACTGCCCTTTCCCGCATCACAACACAGATATATATATATATATATACAATTTTGTATAAACCATTGTAACTAAAAATATTGTGTTTCACAAATATTTCTTTTTTAAATAAACGAACTGTTCCAAAGATAAGCATTAAGGTACTTCAAAGACGCTTTTGTTTAAGCATTTAATAAGAAAATATTAATATTATTTTCTTATGTATCTGATATTTTTAACATTAGTAACAATTAAAATTATTGCTTATATACGATTCTTACATTTTTTTTTGTAAATTGCATAAACACTTTGATTACAATTATATTTATTTGAGAACAAGTGAACTCTGATTTATTTTATTCATGAAATACAAATTTTGAATAAATTGATTTTTTTTGCTAACGTATTTGTTTTAAGATATGCATATTATATTGAAATTTAAACTACCAAAAATTATACCTGATTTGTTATAATCTAATTTTTGATCTAATAAAAAAATATAGCTGTTTTTAGGTACAATTTGTAAGATGGACTATGATTAGTAGAGGAAAATTATTTTTACATATTGTGAATATTTTGGACCGAACTAAGACATATATTTTAGTCCCTTTATGGTATGAGAAGCAAATCGTAAGCAATTTTGCGTTGAGGTTGATATTGAATATAAAAAGCTCCTCGGCTATTCAAAAATAGGGTGGTTTACTTTGAAACCAGCACACACACAGCATAAATAGAGTGCATTTTGAAATTATATGATCCGCTTCGGTCATGTTATTTAAATTTGGAAAAAAAAACCATCCCCCTTTCTATAAATCAAAACATACACTCGACTTTCTCTACAGCCAGACATTATTTTTCTATAAAACTACCCAAGAAATGAAATATGATAACATTTGAGCTACAATTTATTTTATTGCAATATAGTACGAGATATGAGGATTCATTCGTATCATTAATACTAAAGAATAAACTAACAATTCTGTATAGTTATAATCCTGGGATTATGGATACATTTCTAAAATTTAAAATTGCTTACAAAATTTGTTATGAATTCTTTGAGGAAATGTCTGTCAACTTCACTGAACTAAAGTGTTTTAAGTGTACTGTTTTGAAAGACAAAATTAAAAGGGTTAAATTTTCTCTCGTTGCCAATTTTGTAATAACTGATATGTAAGATGAAGTTATCGATGGCAATTTTCTGTTATAAGATATAATACGAAGATGTATTTAAAGTTTGAAAACACTAAAGAAACGGAAAGGTGAAAATTAAAATGTGGGTCGAAGATGGTTAGAAATATTTTGACATTTTGAAGAATATATATCCCATTAAAATTTAAAATTATTTATTGAATGTGAAGTATATTGCCGTGGCACAAATATGGATGTAGATGGGGTATTTCGCTTAGAGCAGAGGTATTCAACCTTTTGCATTTTGAGGAAGGAACCCTTTGTGCTTACCAACACCTTCAAGGAACCCCTTGATCAAACAGCAGAAAAAATAGGATATCAAAGCTCTTTATCCTAATCAAATTTACAAAATTATCATTGCATTTCTATTTTATCATATTAGAAACGTCTTAGTAAGATTAGTGAATGGTAAGCTGGCTAATATTCTTTTTTATTGGGGGAGAGGGGAAGTTTCTAAAATATAGCCTATGAATAACAAGCAAAAGCAACAATTTTTTTTAAATATAACAAATTAATGAAAAGAAATTTTTTAATGACTTGGCAGTGATTGTTTTTTATTGCAAAGTATTTTTACGTCTGGAATAATTTCTGAAATCTGCAACTTAATGCCTTCTTCAGCATCCAATCTGTTTCGGAATTGTGTTTTTGTCGCAGCGTACAAAGAGAATGATTTTTCGCATATATAGGTAGAAGCATATGATATTAGATGTTTCGCAATTTTTTCGGCAATTTCATGATATTATTTTCTAATGTCAAACATAATATACATAATATCGACTTAACTAAATTTTAATTTCAATTGAGTGTATATCAATTTGATATATCAATCAAATTGATATACACTCAATTATTTCTTTTGTTGGGAGTTCGGGGTTTTTCTTCTTTTATTGAGTTTTAGTTCTTTTTTATTAACGTCGCTCAAGAAGCAACACGAGGGCTATTGGCGACGGACCTCGTAATTTTGAACTTCGGTCAAGTGACGAGGACGACACCTGAGTTGGCACCCCTCTCTCCTAACTTCCACACCACACCAACTGCTTTTATTGAGAGTTCAGAGAATTCGCAGTCTTGAGAAGGATTTTGGATTCAATATATTTTTTTCATTTTGAACAGGATTCAAGAAATATTTTTTGCAGATCCGATAAATGTTTGACCAAACTAATTTTTACATTTTTATTGGGATCAGCGTTACCGTTCACTAAAATATTATGCAAATTACTAAAGCATTTAATATTATCTTTCAAAATAAATTTTGCCCAAAATTTCAATTTTAAAACAGTGGCGCCCAAATTTACTTCATACCTTGAAAACTATGAATAAGTGTGTGATTCTTTATTTGAGCCAAAAAACGCAGACTAATATGTGACCCAATACGTCTCGATTAATGTATTTGAAACACGTGACCTTTACGAATTTTAAGATTTTTTTCCCTTAAATTATTTATTTATATTTATTTTAACAAGCAAACTGCTTTTGATGATTGAATCTTCTATCAAAATTAAAATTCTAATAAAATTCTGGTGCTTTGATTAAACAAATAATGCTTGATAGCAAATACTAATCATTACTCTTTTTTCAAAACATGCAAACAATCTTATATTTTCTTAGTCTCTTATTCAACAATGAATAAAGGGTGCTTTTTCCCGGTTAAAATCGTAATATTAAAATTATAAAAAAAAAAAAAAAGGTTTTAAAAATGACAGAAAAAAAAATTTCTATTGTTTGTAGCAAACAAATATTTTCAACTATTAACCCACCAATTTTTTTTAAGCTATATTTTTTATTCTTCATTTGTTGAAACACTTCGATTGAAACTCAATAGATCGAGCGAATACTTTGCAAGTTCTTATGTGAATAATCTGAACCCTGTTTCTGCTTGCTTGCAGCCTGCCTTACAAGATTCCCCCAAGGCAACGAAATCGCTTATCAAAGCATCGGATCTAGGCAATAAAATGCCAACCGGAGGGGTTGTCTCGACCACCCGTGTCACAAAAGGGGGGAGGGAAACAGAAGCATCTTGCATTTTCGAAGGATTTGTGAATGAAAAGCGAAAACTTTTCGTGACCTTTAGCTGTGTTGAAGTAGATCGCTTTCGGAATAGCTTTACACAAAAAAGTAAAACGCTCGGAGGGTTAATGTTGAATTGCTTGGTTTCAAGAAACCATAGATTGAAATAACCCGGAATATCATAAAGTGTCATTACATTGAATATTCCAGATAGCAACAAAATTATTATTTATTATTCTAAAGACTTCTTTACATTATCACCATCAAGAATTATACATTTCTTCGATCGTTTTTTGACCTTTTGTAGGTCGTCATCGTCAAACTCAGCAAATTGAACTCTGTATTGTCCTGTAGGTAATAACAGTAATTTTCATCATTATGTACACAAAGATCTAGCAATTTGCAATATAAATTTTATCCAAACTTCTTGTTTATTTAATGATAATAGTTTGATAAATAAAAATAGGTAATTTATGTCTGAAACACGCTTTACGAAGGCATTCAACTGCCCCCCCCCCAAAAGGATATGATGAGGAATAAAATGATAAAAAAAACCCGGATAAATTATTTTTCCTCCTTTTCTTCAAATTTAATTAACCTCTCGATATTTCTTCAAATTCATTATTTCGTTATTATATTGTTGAAAAGTATCCTATTAATCACTATTATCGATTGATCATTATTGTAAATGTTTCACATTAATCATTATTATTGATTGAGGATTAACTGAGTAGTGATTAATGTTTCATATCAATCTTTGTAATTCACTGATGATTGATTAAATAATGATTGATGTTTAATATCAATCATTTTATTGACTGACCATTATATAAAATAAATCGCATTAATCATTAATGATTTTAAGTCAATTATTGCAATGTTTGTTTTTACAATTTTAAATATATAAATTATTTACAGTATATTCTGCTAACACACGTTATTTCACCATATTATATATATAGTCCGTTAAAAATTTTCTGCATTTTATTGTTTAGTCTTACAATAAATACAAAATCAACATCAAAATCGAATTTATTTTAAGCGAAGCAATTTAATGAACAAAAGCATTGAGAAGTAAATATGCCGTTGTACTGTATTGCAGACTATTAATAAAGATGACTTGTTTTCAGGACATCACATTTATTTGCGCAAATCTTTTCAAACATAAATTAGATACACAATTTCCACAAGCACAATTTTTCAACTTTCGTCTTTACCTCTTGGAACCAAACTCAATTCTATTTGTTTATGTCCGTTGCCAGTAATTTTTCTAAAAAACAAAGATATGATCTGGTGTTGCTAAAAAAATATATCTTAATAAAGAATATTGAAAAAAGTATCACTTTAATTTTAAATTGTTTGTCTTTAAAAGTTGAATAGATAATATTTTAAAAAAGTATCACATTATGATTAAATCGTTTGTTTTTAAAAATTGAATATGTCACACCGTGTTAAGAAAAATGGTATTTATAGAAAATGTAATTACTTAACAATATAGTATTTACAAATCAGATATAAACTAGTCCTTTACAGAACATAAACTAATTACATGTTAATATTGGATTACGGAAAGTGCAGAAATGTCTAGCTTTTCAATTCTAATCACAAAATACCTGTTAGTGACAGTCGGCGTGTATAGAGAAGACATTCTATTCGAACGGAGAGGCTTATTCATAGCAAAAGCTTAATACAATAAGTTAGATATTCTGCATCAAACTTTTGTAAACATTCTTGTTTCAATAGAAATGCGTATAAAATTGTTCATTAAAGTAAATCATAGCATAAGTGGAATATAGTATATCAGATATATATTCCTTAGTAAATATTTGGAAGTATTCATTTATCTGGAGAAATACGAATCAAAAAATTCCTGTATACTATGTGATCATGTGAGCAACATTTTAGGATGAAATGTTCTAAATCATCATTATTATTTAATTGAACTGTAAAAAGCATTCCACGTATAGAGTAAACAATGGCTTGAAAATTAGTTTATATGTCTTTTGAATTCATTTAATTTTATAGGAAAAGAAAAGAATGTTTTAAAAGATAAGTATTTTTATTCTTAAGTCATTTTCTTAGCTATTCTTGAATGAAATTGAGTGAAAAGAGCTTTTGCTTTATCTTCTAAACTACGACATCACGCAACATGAATATGTCCCAGTATATGACTTTGACGATTACATTTACATCATGTGGCTGGCGGTATATTACACATTTAATTAAAACAATTACATAATTAACAAATATTTTTGTGATGCTTTAAATAACATGTGATAGTGTTGTCATTTTTATCACAATAAAAATTAATAACAACCAAATACAGATAAAATGAATTACAGGTACTTGCCAAATTTGATGATTTTTTATGTAAAATAGCAATTTTATTCTCCCAGATATGGTACTCGCATAATATGGTAATTATATGTATGATAATATTCTGTCAAACGTTTTTTTTTTCGAACCACTATAGAATCAGCTATTTTTTTATAAGCCTAAAGATAGTTTAGAACTCAACGATTCATTCTAATCCCTAAGCGATAATGCGTACCACCGTGGTACATAAAGTGCACTATTTATCGACATGTACCATTGGTGGTACCCGAATATGATTTTATGATACATAAAACTTCATGCAAAACCTTAATACAGTTACGATTTCAGTTTAAGTTAAAGTTTACAAGTTCGTGTCGCGTATTTCTTTCATCTAACTACTATTTTCATGGTTGTAAAATTGATATGTCTTTAGTAACAAGGGGTAAATCATGTATTGTTATAACTTTTTTTTTTTTTTAATTTTTCATGGTTATTTGACTCGAAACACAATAAAAATTGTAGTTTTTTGATTTTCATCATGAGAGTAGTACCAGCACCAAACAATGTTATAATGAATAAGATAAAATTTATAGAATAATAATATTTTGTTTGCTTTTGAGTTATGAGCGTTATTCTGATAGTCAATTTATGTACCATTTTAACCATGTTTTCGACTCCAATTTTTTTTTAATTAAAGACAGATTATTAAATGTGTTTTCATAGTTTTAGGTTACATTTTAGCATTCAAAATATTTTGATAGCAAATATCAATGTATT
This sequence comes from Nephila pilipes, assembly GCA_019974015.1. Lineage (NCBI taxonomy): Eukaryota > Metazoa > Arthropoda > Arachnida > Araneae > Nephilidae > Nephila > Nephila pilipes. Next base: position 72,015 of record BMAW01014051.1, read on the forward strand.
TCAAAAAAAATTTCTCTGAAAGTGTACGGATACCTTAAAAGTGAGGGTACCAACTCAGGAGTTGTCCTCGTCATTCTTCATCGAGGTTGAAAATTACGAGGTCCGTCGCTAATTGCTCTCATGTCGTTTCTCAATATAATGTCAATAAACAATCAGATCACATTACATAACGTATTTCTTAACCAAACATGTTGCTTTCTTACAAATTAGTTTTTAACAAAAATAGTAAATGATTAGATTTTATTTACAAAAATAAGACGAAATATATAAAACACAAATAATTCATTATAATAATGATTTAAGGTGACCTTATTATATTAGTGGACATATTTCTTATTGTATATCTAAATATTAAATCTTTAATTGATACGAAAAATGTGTGCATCTTGAAATGATATGCAACGTTAATAATTATTTCTTAGTTGATTTTTAATAACAAAATAACATTTTGAATTTAATATTTCTTTTACACTTATTACCATTTCGAATTTAATACCATTGCGTACTTTGTGTCCCCCATAAAACGGAATTAGTAACTTCACAAACATTCCGGAGTTGCCGACTTAATAACGTTAGGATTACCGCCAAATTTTAGGACTCTTTTGGGATTCATGAAATATCTCCAAAACCATAAAACTGGGGATTTAATAAACATAAATTACAATCTTTAATGATTAGAGATCATATAATCTCGCAGCTATATCTGTAATATTCATGTTAAAATACGCCCAATATGTTCTAAGTCCTTTCACAAGTAGTGATCACATATCAACGAATAGAACTCGGTGGAATTCTAATTAAAACTGTATGTATCACTAATAATCATTAATGAAATAAAGACGATGTATTCATAAATCTTATTCTTGACGATAATTACGAAACGATAATTAAAGGATATATAAATTACAAATTAATTTTCATGAGATTGTAGATGTATTACGGTACAGTGTTGTCTTTTTCACTGCTGTTTAGGAAGATATTTTTTTACCTCTAGAATTTATATTAGAACTGTTATTTTAATGTATGAAACGTATAAAAATAATCTAATTTATAAGATTTTAATACGTACTGTTTTGAATTAAATTTCGATTTTGACTTAAATACTCTTAGGTATTGTTTTACAAACATTTCCAATGCTTATGATTTAAACAGTATCAAAATTTCTAAATATGGTACGAATATATAACACTTTATGGCTCGGGAATATGTTAATAATTATGTTCATTTTAATAAGGTGTTTTATTAGAAATTGTTACAAATTATATGAGTTTAATTTATACCCAAGCGACCTCGAATATGGGAATTAATTTGAATATAAATGTACGTTTTTGAATTATTAATGCTTATGCAAATGAATTCTCTCCTGTGGAAAAATATTTATTATAAAATAATGTTAATTGACGATTAAACCGTTTATACAACAAAGCATCTAGTAACTAAACTGAAATAACAAATACAGAGTAAATATTTGTATTACAAAAAATAATATTTATACCAGTATATATGAATATGTTCTAAATATTTTTCAATTTTATGAATATATGGAATGACACCATTTTCTTATATTCAAGTAATAAGGGCTAAGTATAAATGAGTATATTTCTGTTTTTGATTGTAAAAACATATTTAACCCTTTTAGGGGTGCAATGTTACTATTATATATTTTAAAAAGATGTACAGGCAAGGGGGATGTATTGATTATGCAGATAAAAAATACGATTTAAAAGATTAGCAGTCCCCGGTTCGGATTGGGGGTGTTTGCATAGTTCAAACACGAACGGGCAGGTTTGCACGCCGCAAACGCGGGGAAAATACATTTGCTTTATGAAAAAGGTGCCCCTGAAAGGATTAAAGTGAAATAATACGCTAAAAATGACTAAAATATCGAAAAGAAACTATTATCTTAGCTTCAGCTGCTTTATTTAGCGAGTTATTTGTTGCAGTGGTAGCCTATTGGCCGTGAGCCGGAACTCGAGGTCAGTGTTGCTTCCGCCGTGTAGTGGGTTCGAATATTGTTATTACTAATGAACCACCGTGAAGGGCAGTGATGTGGAAAATTGGAGAGATAGATGCTGCTCAGATGTCGTCCTCACCACTTGAGCGAGATTTAAAATTACGAGGTTCTCCGTCAATAGTCGTAATCTTGTGACGTTAATAAACAATCATTCAATCAATGAGTAATTTAGATACTATTTTACAATACTGAATCATTTCATTGATTTTAAAAACTTTAAACTGTTTTTCTCAGCTTTTGTTTTTTCGTGATAGTCATGTATTCAAAATGCTAAGGTTTTATTTTACTATCCCTATACATATTCAAACTTTTTTTGATTGTTTTGTATAATATATTTGAAAACTTAAAGTACAAATTTAGGTAGATTTTTTTTAAATCCACAAAATTAAATATAACTATTTTTTATAATTCTTTGTAATGTCTGAAAGAAAAAATGCTTGTACAACTATAAAGTAAAACCGAACCATTTCTTATAATTGTATTAAGCCGGCACTTCTCAAAATTGAGCAAAATTGTTAAAAATATTTAAATCTGTGAAGAGTGGATGGAATTTCAACATATTCAAATAGAGCTTGGAAACAACTAAAAGCTTAAAAATAATTGTTTGTTTGAAAATGAAGATTTTTTTTCTAAAATGTATGAAATATGAGTGTTCATATATATGTTTATAAACTTCTTCTTTTAAATATGTAACAAAAATTGCTCACAGCCTACGTGTTCACTTAACACTTTTCAGTTTCCTTTAGTCTTATAAACGTAGCAATAAAAGCAGCACCAGGGCTAATGGTAACGGGCTTCGTAATTATGAACTTCAGTCAAGTGACGAGCATGACACCTGAGCTAGTACCTCATTCCCTTATATTCCACACCACGCCAACAGGAGGACTTTGAGCCTCGACAGAATTAATTTGCGTCAGCTTCAGCTACACGGTCTTTTTTTTGTATCAAGGCTAGAACTCACGTCTGAACGAAAACCTACGGCTGAGACCATGGCCACTAGGCAACGACAACCGCTAAAGATTTTAGGATAACTAAATAACTAGAACATCACCAAGGCGTTTGATGTTCTAATCATATTGAACATTTAAAACCTACTTCTATTTCACACCCGTTATGTGAAATAATGCAAATATCTACTATATAAATTTAACTTAGTTGAAAAGTATCCATTATTCATAGTACGGAACCTAAGGGTACGTATTACCATTTCAAGTGTTGTACTCGTGATTTTATCGTTTTTCAAAAGTAGTATTAAATGTTTGACTGTTTATTAACATCACACTTTGAAGCAACTCGAGGACTATTGGTTAGGAAAATCGTAATTTTGAATCACGGTCATGTGACGAGGAAACTCATGATATATCACATTTTCTGACCACGTTAACTGGATAACTTCGAACTTTGACAGATGTAACGTGTATTAATGGGCCTTTAGGGGCATTTGGGCTCGAACCAGCGACTAGATGGGAACTATGCCTGAAGCTTGTTTCCGACCATAACCACTAGGCTACTGCGACCGCTCTAAGACCATTGTTGACAGTTTCGGAGATAAATAAATTTAAGAACACGTAAAATATACATTTGAAGTAATAGAAAAAAAATTTCTTTTTGAAGTAAACAATTATTGAAAAATTTAATTTTTTTCACAATTTTCTGATAAATTAAGACTTCATCAACTTTCACATATTTTAGTATTTTTCCATTTTCTATCAATTTCTGAGAGGTTTTCTCGATTTTATATTCATGGACTTGGCTATATTAGTAATATTTATCGATTTGTAATTTTCTTAATATTTTTATCACAACAAAAAAATAAATAAAACACCTATATCTAAATTTGATTCATTTTTTATTTAAAAAAAATAAAATTTAAATAAATCATGAAATTCAATTGCACTAAATTTGAAGCATACAATTAAAGTATATGTAATGTGCAATACCACTACTTTATTATTATTTTAATTTTTTTTTTGCACACCACTTGAGATTCAGTCTCATCCATGTATAAAATAGCACATTTGATCACATAATAAAATTAATACATACAGAAGAGAGAATATCAATTCTAAGCTTAAAGTTGAACCATTTTTCAAAGATAATTTTCTCGCACTTATTTCCAAACATTTCTCTTTCACAAATATGTAGAAATAATATGCAGAACTGTGAACACAGCTTCTTTAAGTACATATTTTATGGAACAGAATAGATTGGATACTCTGATTATTTTTCCGTTTTAATAATGACAAATTCTTTGTCTTCATTTTTCCAGCGATGAATTAAGTCAATTTAGGATTATGTTTAAAAATAAACATGAGTAAGCACACAAAATAAAAGCAAAACAAAGCTTCAAATCCTTTTAATAACAATTTTTCTGTAATAACTCGGAAACAATTTCATACATCATTTTAAGTTTAAACTATCGGGTTATAGATTATTATGTTAAGAAAATATGCTGGTAATTAGAATTCTGTATTTGTTTTAAGCGATTCTCATACTAAAATGTATGAAATCATTGATACGTCAAATGTTGTATACAATGCACAGCGAAAATTGAATTATTTATTTATTACTATGATAACTATTAAGAAAATACATAATAAATATTTAGTGACTTATTTTATTATAATAAAATAAGATATTATAAAAAATAGCTTATAAACTATTAGAATATTCAGAGTTTGTTTTCTCCATTAATCAATAATTTTTACATAATATTTTGAACATTGCGTGTTAAGTGTACATTTATTATATGGTTCGTTTTGTTTAAGACGTAGCTTAGAATGTTTTCAGAATCAAAATAACTGTACTCCTTCAATTATAAGGAAGCAACGATTGGTAGTTGAAGATGCCGAAATATAGATGAAACAAAAATTCAAAAGCGATACCTGCTGCTCTTAAATGAAATAATATCTAATAATTAATCGATTGCTTGTAATCATCGCTATTAAAACCAAAACATGGACTATTGTTGAGCCCTGTCTCATATTTCAGAACGTTGATCATATTTTTAAACTTTGATCAAGTGACAAGGACGGCACCTGGGCTTTCTGAGTGGTATTTCCCTCTTCAAACTTTCTTAAGACACCAAAAGGAAAACACGAAGCTCCGACAAATTTAACGAGGATAATTTCCACTACACGTGGATTTCGTAGTGGCCTCGGGACTTGGAATTAGCACCAACGGAACCGTACCTGCCACGAGTTCACGACTTTGACCCCCTGGCTACTACGGCCTCTAAATAACAGCGAAACAATACAATAAAAGAAGATGTATTCGAAATAAACATGATCTAAGGAAAAGTTGTGTCCGCGGTAGCCTAGTGGTCAAGGTTCCGGATTCGTGGTTGGCGGTTTTCGTTCAGTCGCGGGTTCGATCCTTGGCCGCCAAAGACCCACCATGTAGCCGGGGCTGATGCACGTTAAATCTGTCGGGGCCCAAAGTCCTCCCGTTGGTGTAGATGTTAGGAGAGGGGGGTGGCAAATCAGGTGTCTTCCTTGTCACTTGACCGTGGTTATAAATTACGAGGTCCGTCGCCAATAGCCCTCGTGTTGCTTCTAGTGCGACGTTAATAAAAATTAAACTAAGGAAAAGTTAAATCTATTAGCACAGAAACGGTACATTGATTTAAAAATGATTTTGACATTTTGTTTAATCGATTTTTTTTTGTCTTGAATTTTCTTTCTTTCTTTTTATTCTTTTGTAAATTTAATATTATTCAAGCAAATATAGTTTTTGCTTTTTAAAAAATTAGCTTTGAAACTATGAAATTATATAATCCCCAAACAATTCTATTTTATTAATAATTAAATAGTTTTTCCAAGAAAACACAGTTTAATTAATTTAACCCCACATCATTAAATATAAATCTTCTCTGCCTTCTTTATTAGCATCGCTTTTGGACTCTTTTTTTTTTGATAATAATCATAAAATTCGATATAGAATTATAATCCAATCTCATAATTTTCGAATTTCTAGTTGTTCTATTTGGGTGATATATATCTGTATACTTCACAACATGGGTCTATTAACCAACTTTACATTTGTGAGTTCGAAGAATTAATAGGGAACATCAGTATTGCCCTATATTAGAGAATAAGTGGAATCAAACATGTTTTAACGTTTTTTAAGAACTTTATTACATTGTGATGCTGTTCAAATGCTATACTTCAAACTCTCATGTATTAAGAAAATCAAGACTTGAGTTTCATTGTATTCCATATGCTATTCTACATCCCAAACTTTTATGAGATTCCATTAATACATATTATGTCTACTGACTAATGGTTTAAATCTTACATGTTTAGCATTCTGCCTCGTCATTGTGCCACGTGCCACTAAGAAGCGACATGCAAAGTCTGTAATGTCTACCACAAGCATCCACTTTATACATTAAGCAATCAGGGTCTTATTTTGGTTAGGGGCACTCTAGTACCTAGATGACTGACACAGGACATAAGCCATTATGACCCATTAGTACTGCGAGAAGTCAACTCGGAGAGAGCAGATCCTTGTAAACGTGCTTCGATGTCAGTTGAAATTATGCATTGTTTTAATAACTCCCCGTGCTTTCTGAGTTCCCCCTACTCTTTTACGATTTAATTAACATTTCTGGCCGTTCCCCGGTTTGGCGAGCATTTAATGGCACTTAGCGTCGTGGCTGCCAAGTGGCGAGGGATTTTAAAAGCCACGGGCGGCAATAAAGTTTATGACCACACCTGGAATATACAGTGGGTGAGACAGAACGTATTCCTATAATTCTGGAAAGCCCTTTTGCTAACGATGCCTTGTGTGAGGGTGGTTATGGGCTTATTTCCTGATTTAAGGCAATGGCGGTAACTTGTTTAAGGGTCGCCCCAGTGCTTTTGGGAAAGGGCGGACCCCTAGCCTCTCTAGCACGTGCAATTGTTACGGTCTCGGTTAAGAATGAGATGCCTTGTGATGTTTATGGGGAAGCATAAGTTGGGTTGGTAAGAGATATTATCTACAATGAGACAATGTTAAGGATGTAATCCTTTAAGAAGTGCTCCAGTTTCACAGCCATTGTTTCATTTCGCAGTTGACGGGGGTAATATTGATGTGAAAATCAGTGAAATTACACAGAATACTAACATTGTTGTAATTACGTTTCATTCACTGAAGGTTTTTTTTTATTTGTGAGTGTTAGAATAATTTTCTTTCTAAGAGAATTTCTAATAACTGATGATTCATAATTGATCTGAAATACAAGAGAGATAGATAGTAGTAATTTAAAAAAGGAAATCATCCACATCAGTTGAGTGGATGTTTATCGAATCAACAAACTAGTTTTATTTCGTTTAACCTTAAAACTTGACGTGACTACTGAGAGAAATATCAGATAACTGAATTTTATTTTCAACAGTATATTTTTGAATTAAAAATTCTTATTTTACAAAAAAAATTACTTTCTATCCTTCTATTGTTGTGAAATGTTAACCAATAGAACTTAGATTCGAAACAAGATAAAAAGGCGCTCTAATGTTAATGTTAGTTCTTGTCATTTCTATCTTATATAGAGTAGTATTTTTTTTATAAGAAATGCTACTCACACATTTAATATCTAAATCAATAATTTTTTATGTAATTATATGTTCCATGTTTTGTGTCCTATACTATATTACGAACTGAGTTTACTTATGATTTTTCATGTTTGTTATTTTTTGATTTGTTCATTTTTTATGAATTTTCTTTGCATGTTAAAAAGAAAGATTGCTTACATGTTGAAAGTTTCTAAGCTTTTAAGAATATATAATGAGATTTATATGATGCATGTGAGAGAACTTCTTGGAATTGTACGATAAGTAAGACAAACTTAACCCAATTTATTGATCATTTGTTACCGTCACACTTATAAGCAAAACGAGAGCTATCGACGACGGTCCTTATAATTTTAATTATCAGTTAAATTATAGAAGCAATACTGAGTTGAGACCCCACTCTCCAAACTTCCACACGATCCTAACGTGAGGAAATTAAACCTCGACAGATATAACTTGCATCAGCTCTCTATACGATGGATCCTTAGTAACATAAGGACCTAGAATCCATTATTTGACGGAGACAGCGCCAGTCATAAATTAAATTTCGTTGTAAAATATTGATCGTCATTAGTTTCTGTTTTCTTACCCTTGAAGTTATAAATGTGGATGAAATTAAATTATTCTATTGAATATTGAAATACTCATAAGAGTTTTCTAGAAATACTTGGATATACATAATATTCTTCGTAGTTTAAAAATTATATATCATCAAATAGCACAAATCCTTTCAGATATTTCAGTTGCATTTCTCAAAATCTAAAGCATTATTTGTTTATATACTACGAAAATAGTTATTGATTCAAACCAAACTTTGTAACTAACCATTTCAATAAAAAATATATATTATATTAAAACTTTTAAACAATTTATTCTGTGTTTACTTTTCTTAGAATTAACTGTCCTTTCAATTTTTTTCAATATAATATATCATAGAATTACGTGATATTGTATCAACTATTAAATTTGAACAAATTAACACGTGGGTTCAAATAAATTATATATATATATATATATAGGTGGTGTGTGCATATGTGTTTGTTTGTTTTTGCGTCCATAGAAAGAGATACATATATTCTTAGTTTATATGTAAGGCAAAATTACAAAACAAATAATGAAAATAAAACGTTTAATATATTTTAAATCAGTTGTAGCATCACCATATCTGTTTACAGAAGTTCTAATGTATTTAATATTCTGCTTGGTTTATTTTATTGAAATGCACCATATACACAACATGTGTCAAACAGTTTCATTCAATTGGAGAATAGAAATAGAACAGCATTATTTATTTTATTATTTCTTCAAATATCATTTTTTAAAAAAAAAAAACTATTACTCCTTTAATTATTAGATAAATGGGGGAAAACCTAAAAAAATATAGAATAAAATTTGAATTATTTAGCGGGAAAAAATTACATTAACATAAACCAGTTTAAGAAATTGTAATAAATTAAATTATTTTAGTATCTGTTGTCTGTAAATATGCATGACCTTGATCGTAACCGTTCCTTCAATCACTTAAGAGTAAAAGTAACTAACTTACAAGGAAAAAAAAATATCTAAAATAATAATTTTATAGTAATATAAATATTTTTATTATTCTTAACATTATTTTTGTCCTGGCTTAGATGTACTCATTTCTCCACTATAGACCCTTAACAAAATTCAAAATTCTTTAGAGAAAAATATACCGTTTGGCTTATTTAACATTACACCGGGTGTTTCAAAATTCATGGGCAAAAATTTAAGGGATGAAAAATAACATCTAAACAAGCAATTTCCTCCATGCAATGCATAGGCAGAGCGCAAGTGGTGAACCGCTAGACGGCGATGTAATTGAAAGCATGCAGCGCAAGTTTTATT
>BMAW01014051.1:86256-104607 GCA_019974015.1 Nephila pilipes
TGGTTGGATTGCAATTTAGCCCAATCACCCTTGGCGATAGGAATTATTTGGCGGTATTTTGCTAAATGCGGCTACCCTGGTTAGCTTCGCGGACTTAACATTTAGACGAAAAAAATCACCAAGTTTGGCAATTTTTGAAACCGCGCCAAGTGGTTGGGCTAAATTGCATTTTCACTAATTAAATTTAATTAATGAATTAATAATTGGAAAAACTATATTAACATCAAGTGTCATCCACTATAAGTTTTAAAAAATGTATTTGAACTTGAGCAGATGAATAAAAAGTATTTTATTGACGATTGAAAATTTGAACAAGATATACATAGGGAGAGTGTGAGCTAATAGTAGGAAATTAAAAAGACAGAGGAATATAAGCAAAGATACATATGTAAGAACAATAACGATACTTGAAAATTACACTTCTTCCCAACCGGGCCACTCAACATATTTACACATTTTACGCAAAGCTATGCTACCTTGTTGGAATTAGATGGAAATTAATGCAACCGTTTCATGCGCATATTTGACGGTAGTTGCTACATCATCTAATCAGTTTCGTTGAAATAGCGCAATTTGTAAATTTTTACGAATGGGTCTCTGGAACGTTTTTTAATACACTGTACATTTTATATTTTATTTGTAATAACTCAGACAATAGTAATACTCATATAAATTTCAGAACTTTATACTTAATTGGAAATTCATTCATTTATTTGATATTGTTTCATGATTGTTTGGCAAATAAATTAATTAATGTCTCATAATTCTTAAAAAGATCCTTTCTGGAAACAATACATGTTCTAGTTTTTTTTTCCTTCTTTTTGAAAAATCTAATCCAGAAATGCAACTAAAGTATTCTCTTTGCATTCTGTTTTTTAGGATAAAGTTAGGGCTATTTTCTATCGAAGAGGACGTCACGGTTACCGATAATAATAAAAGGGACCATCTCCTTTTCCAGAGATTAGATAAGGTCGATATGGAAAGAATAAAAGAAAAGGAAAAAAAAAGATGCGATATAAAAAAAAAGAGTTCTTTCCCGTTTTTGCCTAAAAGGACAGAAAAGTAGATTTAATGTGAGCTCTAGTTTCACGCTTGGAGGGAAAAACTCCGATTAAGGGAAGGGCTTGAGTTACCCTCCCTAATGTAGGGGAAAAAAGGGATTTTTCCATCCGGTCTGTGATATGAGTGTTCTTCCTGTTTGGTTTTTGGGATGCAGTTTATAGGAGATGGCTGTTTCTACGTAAAAGCGGAAAACAGGTTTCTAAGATGAGGATGTTTCCTGGATTTGATAATGCGAATAATGATGAAGTTATCTTTTTTTGTTTTGGAAAAATATGGTTTTGAGTTCTAAACGCAAAATTGCTGTAAAATGGAATTGTATCATTTGTTTAGTCGGACCGGAATATTTTCCGCTTTCGGCCGAATTACCAGTTCTATTGCTTGCGTATTCAGTACAATTTCATTATATAGAAATGCTCTTATGTAATAAATTATTTTAAGTTTTAAGAGTCATGTTGGCTGAATCGGCTTGCTCTCAAAATAAAAGTTATAGGAAAGAAACGATACACGTTATTTTTGCAGCTATAACTTTTGGTATGTTTTGTTATTTCGCATCTTTAAACCTATTACATATAATTTGAGTTTTATTCTTAAAATAAGCATTTCAAGACATTTAATACGTCATTTTGATCCTAATAGTTCAAATTATTCAGAAAAAAGGAACTAGAAAGCATATGACTTGTATATAGGAGCATATATGGTCTAAGAAGCCAGGTTAAGCTCTTAAAACAAACAAATATGTTTACCCACAAATTCCTGATTTCCAATTTTTGATGCATATCCTGGTTGCAATAAATAATAATTATGATATAGATTTATATTTTGGCAGTTTGAAAATTAGAATAATTTCAATTCTCGGAATATTTCTCTGAGTCTCTGTAACTAAAATTATATATAATATTTACCTTAATGAATATATTTAAAGATATATATAACAAAAATAGTGTCGTAGTTGTGGATGCTAAGGGGTCTGGAAAACATCTAATTGCTTCAAGTAATGTTTCACATTTCATATGAAAAATCTGGAATTGATTGCCTTCATTTTATATTTTATTTAATCAGTAAATATATACAACACTTTACCACTAATTAATAAAATAAAATACATTGGTAATTAAAATAATATTTCCAAATCCTTCAGAATTTTTCTCATTTTGTCTCTCTCTCTCTATCTCACTTTAATTATTGTATTAATTAACATGAATTAAAATTGAATGCATTCCATATCAATCGTACTTTGGTCAGGAAAGTGCATTAAATGGTTCATATAACTTTTATGTGCATATAAGTTCGATAAAAGAGGTGAAACTGTTGACTTATAAAAACTTTCCATTCACACACACGTATATATATATATATATATATATATATATATATATATATATATATGAAGGTACTTTGAAGCTTACATATAATTAATGTGTAATTGTCCCCTATAATTTTGTTTGAGCCGGAACTTACAGCATACCTTGAACATTGCCATTCATGGTGTTCATAACATGGTCAACGAGTTGCCATGGCTAGTAGAAAATGAAAGTTTTTTTTTCCCCATCCAATCAGTGATAGTAATATTCTTTATATCGTTGACTGAAGTTAATGGAATCTACTGTTTTTGTGTTGATAAGAAAATTGGTTTCCAGATAGGAAAATGTGAATTGTGATGAATTACTTATATAGTGTTCGTAATAAATTCTTTCTTTTTGATTACGTTGTTACTGAAGCCAAGGTATATAATTTTCCAAATTTTAAAAGCATCAGTTATCAACTCTTTTTTTCTCCGAACACTATTTTCAGTTTTCAGTTATTTAATACGTTAATTAGCTATATATCTCATGTGCGATCGGTGAATTTTTTTTTTTTTTATATTTAAGGTTTCCATGTATCAGTCATTTTTATTTCGCGAATGTAATGTTAATCTTGAGGAATTTCTCTCTACCATTCTCAAATCTGTACTATTCTATCTTTTTGAATGTAAAAAAGGGTTGGAAATAATTTATATGGATACCGCCAGGTGGCAACTTGTCCCGTCTAAGTAATAGCGCACGGGTTCATGGGTAATTTTTCAGAGTACATTTACATCATGACCGTGGAAAGTGGGTTTTTCCTTGTTTTGATGTAATTTTATTCTTTGATTGCAAAAGTGGGTTAATTCGAAGTACGAGTTGTTTAGAAGCCTTGTATATTTTGTATATATTGTAATTATTTGCTTATGTATTATTGGTGCGTTGAGGCCGTATATAAATGTAATAGAAAGTATCGTTCTCTCTACCTTCCTAGTAGGATTTGTTTGTTTGTTTTTGCAAGAAGTGCACCCGAAAGAGCAAAAAATAATCAAATTTTTGCAGAATTACATTTCCATTCAGTTCTTAATAATATTTTTATCCCTTGTCTTAATGATTTGTTTGCAGGCTTTCTGGTCTTTAAAAATATTCTAGAATATTTTCAAAAACCGGGAAGAGAGAACATGTTATTCTACGGAAACCATTATTATTTTTTGGTTTTCCGGATGCACTGTTTTTGCATTCGAATAGATGGAATAGTACAGATTTATGGTCGTAAGAGAAAAATTCCATAGGATTAACATTACATTTACGAAATCAGAATGGACGGGAGCCATTCAAGAAACATTTATATAAGGCACATTAACTGGTTCACATATTATGTAGTACCAGTAATCACAACTACACCCCAGAAATTTTTTTCCATTCTTACAAATACATGAAATGTCTTCCCTTTCCAACCAATCAAACTAGTGCATGATTAAAGAGGCTTCAACACACTCACAGATAATTAATAATATAGTTCCTCAAAAGGTATGTAATTGATTACAATGTATCACTTCTACGGTTAATTGTTCAGAATTGTATCGCGCAAGAGCTCCGCCGTGGACTATTAGTCAAATTTTGAGATCAATACAGTGATTGAATGAATAGGCGAACACCTTTATATGGAGTCCGCCAAATTAGTTTGACAGCAACATTAGCTCTCAACTACTATTGAAATTAAGTTTTGTTCAAAATTCCAGAATTCTGTCGAAATTTGTCATCAGCAAATGTATTATAAAGCTTTAGGACTTCACCTTGGGCTATCAGTCGCATTTTGAGATGAATTAGGAATGAATAACTAAGTGAACGCTGGAATTCATCTACATAAGATGTTCCAAGTTATTCGAACAGTAACATTAGATGTTAACTACTGTTAAAGTTAAGTTTTGTATGACACTCTTAGATTCGATCAAAATTTAATATTGTCTTGTAAATTTCTTTGTGTTAATATATCACCATAAACTATTTATTAGTCGTATTTTGAGATAAATTTGATAGAAAAGATTAATCGAAAAATTGCATTCTTTTAGATAAACATTTTCCAAATTAATTTGGTAATAACATAAATTATTATTCACAATTATTATTAAATGTTTTTAAGCCTGCTTTTCAGTGAACAAAACTCTGAAATCACCTCAATACTTATCACTGTTTTATGAATTGTCTCATATCTCAGATTCATCATCGTTTTCTATGAACATAATGAGGTTAATGTCATAAGAATTAGTATAAAAGTAATTATATTTTTGAAGGCCTACGGATTTTGTTTCAATAATATGTTAGTTTTGAATCCAACTTTTGTATGAAGTTATTAATTTTTTGAAGAATGTGTTGCCAGTTTATAAAAAATATTTAAAAAAAATTTTGTACCTGTACCTGATATCAATTTTTTCAATGAAAAGTGTGATATAATTATGTGATTAAGGGTAATTTAAAAAACGATTAAATACTTCGATCATTCATTTTTGTGAAGAACTGTCAAAATCTTACCTGAATAACTATTTGATTTGTTTGTATGTTTACTGATCAAATCGGCCAATTTGAAAAGGCGAGTTTACGTCAAAAGTGTGCGTCTTTAAATATTCAGTTTCGAATGTTGTGGGAAAATAAAATTAAAAACAAAATATATTTCAAACAGTCGCATTACATATAAATAGTAGATTTAGTTCACAATGAAATCTGAAATTTGATTTGTAGTCGTGATAGGACAATTGGCTGCAAAAATTTCAGGTCTTAATGCAAGAAATGTCACGCTCGCTGGAAAGTCCATCCTAAAATCATGATGAGGGTTATTAGCATACAGCTGTACTCTTCAAGGTCATTTCCCAGCATGGGAAGGAATTGTTATAAGTAAAATACGACTTCAGTTTTCATCTTAAAAGTGCTGAGTTTATTTTATACTATTTTGAGGATAAAGGATCTACGCAAAAATCCATAGTAAGTTCTATTAGATATACATTACATGTAATTAAATTATAAACCAAAAATTTCTCAAAATTTTTCTTTAGTGTTTCAAGGAGATATTCATGTTATTAATACATAATTCTGTAATAATATTTTACATTACTGAGTAAAATAGAATGATCATAAATTTATGATTATTTTAATAGTTTTTTTAAAATGTTAGAATTCATAGTTTAATCCCCCCTCCCTTATTTATCAATCACTCAATTCAAAGTTTTTTTGAAGTGCACTCTATCGAGAATTTCCCTTCAAATAATATTTTGGGGATCTTTTTAGAATTTTGTTTGAATTCAAAATCCCTACTTGGCTTAGATTTAGCAAAGTGTAATGGATAGATTTGAAGAAAGGCATATACAAGCAGTGATGCGTTTAATACTGTGTTGGTACCTTAATAGGTGATAAAGATAACAATCGGTAATTGTGATGTGAAATATCAGTATTAGATATGAGTTTAGTAAAGAGCCTTTGCAGCATCTTCAAATGAATCTATATAAAGTTAGTGACTCGAACCCTCTACTTTATTTCGTCTAAAGCCTCGAATCCGATCAGTTTAGTAATGATTTTATTCAAAAGTCAAATCAGATGTAGTTGGGAATTACGACCACAGATAAAGTAGGTTAATGATTGAATAGGCAATATTTGTTTATCTAAATGAAATAAATTCATTATCCTCAGTGAATGACTTTTTTCTTCATTTGACTGAGCAATCTTGTGAGTTTCTAAAGAAACCTTATAAGGACTTAAGAATGAAATAATTAATAACAAGATGTTAATTATGAATCTTTTTTTCTCATACGGATAAATATGAATGGCAATTGTATGAAATTCTGTTTTAATTTTCAATTTAACACCATAAAGAATGGAACAAAACCTGAAGATTTCATTGCTTTGTGCCCGTGTCTTCTTAGCAGTAAGAAAACAAGTAAAAAAATGGATGACCAAATAAATTGTGACAAGTTTGAATTTCAACCATTTAATCTCAATTCTATCTAAAAAGGTAATATTGAACAATGGGAACTTCTGCGCATTATAATGCCAAAATAGTCTGAGGGTTAAGAACATGCATTTCATGTAAAGTGATCGAGTGATCTTTGGTACACTGTAAAAAAGGTCATTACGTATGACTTAAACTGGATTTCTAAATCTTAACCTGATGTGAAAGTTTAGATGGTGAGGTATTAGCTTAAATGTTGCTCTTATTACTTGAACGTGCTTCAAAGTCATAAAGATGTTAATGTCCTTTGGATTATGTAAACTCAAACCGACAATCTGGGCATTAAATTCAACTGAAAATTCAAAACCTAACGTCGTCCGGAGAAGATACTTCAGCAGTATGGTGCTTCCTACCTTTCGCACTTTATTCCTTTTCACAAAACGGAATTGGTTTCGGATTAACGAGATTCGTTGCCAATAGCACTGCTGTTGATTTTTTGTAATTCAACTCTAATATTGAATTTTTAATTAATTTTTCTCGTTGCCGTAAATACAATTTTACAACTACAAATTATTTTACTCGTAATATACAATTATCATTTTACGTAAGATATCGCAAAAGTAACGGAAATTAACTGCTAAAAAATAAAATATTAGAAAAATGCTTTGTTTCCCAGGATGAAATTCCCATTTGATTCAAAGATATATAATGCTTATTATCCATAGCAGAACTTAACTGCACTGAATTGCACTACACTAAGGAACAGACCCGGATATTTCTTGGAAAAGTGAGTAAGGTCTATTCCGACAGATTACAGGTCCTCGAAATTGAATTCCGTCCGTCACCGTTCTCACGGTGGGCAGTTAAGAGCATGCCAGACATTAGTTACTGGGGTGTGCTATTAGTGGACATCGTGCAGGACGTATTAAGGAGGCGCGATTGCTCGAACCCGTTCATTAGGGCGGAGAGATCACCGCCTGTCACTGATGAGCACGGAGAGGCTTCTGCATCACAGGACTTGGACAGGAAATAGTACAGTGTCTGCTTTTTTTTCATTTCCAACACAAGACTCAAAGAATGAATGTGTACTCAATTCACGGATATACAATATACATTCATATATATACATGTAATGATTTAACTTTAATTTAATTATTTCTTTCAATAATAATTTAATTTTCTATTCTATCCCATTCCCCTCATAACTCAAAAGTAAAGAGTACATTCTCATTTCCTGATCCTATTCCAAATTATCCTTATATTTATTAGATCACGCTCTCATAAAATTTGTAAAATCCCTTTTCCCCCACGATCATAAATCTTTCAAAATAATCCCTTCTAGACTCCCTGTCTTTTGTTGGTTTTTCCCTAGAATCCCTAATTCTATACCACGTGTTTAATGACGTTTCCTATGAATTTCCCTATTATATAATGAGATACTCTGAAAAATAGAGGACTTCTTATCGTCTCGCCATTGCAAGAGGCACTGCGGTTAGAACGCCAATGTAAACTTTCTTTTTTCATTGGCCTGGCTGGCCGACTTAGCGCAGCGTCTTTATAATGAATAATAAATACAGTCACCACTATGAACTTGAATTTGACTCGCATTCTTCATTGATTAAATATTGTTTTCAACTACAATCAATAGAATGATTAAATGCCCTCAGTTAAATTCTTTGTGTGTATAAACACACACACACACACATATATATATATATATATATATACCCAAAGCAAGTATAAAAAAAATGACACATAAAACCTTAAATAAAAAAATATTGATTTTTATACTTATGAATAAATGCCTTCCATAAATGATGAAGTGTTACTGAACTAAATTTTCGTTTTTTAATAAAACATTTAATTAACTCGTTTGGTTAAAAATATTTGTTCGAATATTTCTTAAAATAATATGAGTTAAGAAGAAATGAGCTTATACTTCATAATTATACTCCTTCAACTAACAATTTAAGGTCTTTTTTGTAATGTTGTTTGAATCAAAAGTTTCATCACAAAAATGAAACTTGACTAATGCATATTATAATAAAATTACTGTAAGGAAATTGAGGAAAAACATACATATAAGCTGTCAAGCTCTTAATACGGTGGTTGGGGGCTTAGTGACTCATAAATATAGTGAGATAAAATTATCATGTGATTCCTCCGTATGAGACTTTGGTTGAGTTAAGAGCTTTTGAAGTGAATCTAAATAGAATCTACAAAAGATCACGGATTTGAAACCTTACCTACAAATTGTCAAAGTGCATGAACTCAATTAGTTCAATAAGAGTAAGATAAATTCATTACATTAAACTTTAAATCACACGCATTAGGGACTTCTACCATTGATAAAATAGGATAGGGACTACACATTGATTATTCATTGACCCGAATAAAAAAGTTGGTTATCATTATTGAATTTAGATTTCTGACTTTTACGTATTGAAAATGAAGGAAGGAAATTATAAGGGGCCTTACAATATTTATGACTGACTCTTGATGAATTAATCTGGCAATTCATAACCAAATATTATATAACTAAGACCGAGTTAATGACAGGAAGGCCACAAATTGCTTACTTCGAGAAATTTATCCAACGGTTGTTTTTAAAAAAATACGAAACAACTACATTTGACGAGGATGACAAAGAACAGAAAAAGAAATTTCTTTATTGTTCTAAGTTTACTTTTCATCAGCCTACAAAGAGATAAAATTTAAGCTAGGGTCTGTCCGAGTCTATCAAGTGATGGCCATCTCCGTATCTGTATTCTTTGAGCGTGGTACGCTAATTACTAGCCAGTTTTCAGGTAGAGTGGCTAGCCCTACGCTTCGACTCCAGATAAATACCCAATCGAACTTGGTACTCATCAATTGAACATGGCGGGAAGAAGGGCTCAAATGACCCATGATCAACTACCCAAGCCGAGGATTCGAACCTGGATTGACAATGTTCGAAGTTAGTCTCACTGACCAATACAAACATTGTGCCTTACAGAATGACAAATTCTATCTTAATTTTCTTTAAGCTCTTGTAGGAAAATTTATGAAGATAATATGATTAAAATCATAGCCGTTCTAAGCAGTGATGGGCGGAAATTTTACTTTTCCCTTTGAAATGACTATCAATCAAAATTTCAATATATATATATATATATATATATATAAACATATGTTTAAAACACTTTTTATTTTTTTTTGAAACATGTTTTTTTTAACTTTTTATTCAATAAAAAAAATTAAGTTAATTTTTTGCGAGTTTTGACCACTGAAAAAAAAAATTCATAGCTTCGTCAACATTATTCTATTTAGCTGTTACATTTTCAATAGAAATTATTGCTAAACTGTTAAGTCTTATTTGGCTCATTGTTGATTGAAGATTAACTTTCTATCAACATAAATTTTGAAACGTTTCTCTTGAAAGATGCAATTGAAATAAACAATGTCAAAAAACACTTTACAAAAACAAAATTCCTTTCTCATGTATTCCTACATTTAGGTACATATATTTAAGAAATTTAAAAAATTTAGATGGTCATCACAGCCCTCCCACCTCCCACCCTGGATATACTTCTTGCTCAAAATATTCTAAGTTCACAACATAAGATTGTACTCAAGTTGCGTTACTTCGTCAATAACCACTAAATAATACGCGTTGTTATTTAATCAATTCAGAAATTCTTCGCTAATTATTACCAGACACAAACAAATCAAATTGCAGATAAATTATATATTTTTTTTGTATATTTCATATCTTATTTCAAAGTTTGTTTTCTTAAAAATATTTTTGGGCCAAGTTAGGAGAATTGTTCTCGAGACGAAGAACAAAAATAATCTGTAACTTCATTCTGACATTATAGAAGTAATCAGTCAATAAACAGAATCCAACACTTTAAGTGAATTCTTCATGAAATCTTTGACAAGCACACTTGATTAAAATTATACCTATTCTAAAAGTCACGTTAGACGCACGTGCTCAAGTTCCGTTACAACATGAAAAATCCCTGACAGTTACGGAATCAACTGAATAACTTGTGGTCAAATATTTCAAGAGACAGATCGAATGAGAGAGTTATTGAAAAGAACTCATAAGCATCTTGCGCCAAGTCCTTAGCTCCGACGTCTCCTCTAAAAATTCGAAACAACCGTTTTCAATGCAAAATGACGCATTCAAGAGAACAAAAACGAATTTTCCCGCCACTTCAGACAAAGAACTCTCTTATCACTCTTTAAAGTGGCGCTCTCTGGCGGAAATACTTCCAAAAACGTAGAAACCGGAAAACTGCTTTTGACGTGCGAGAGTGCCGTCAGGAAAAGCACACTCGAAAATTTTAAAACAATTCTCCCGAACGTTTTCGAACTGAATGTGTGTTCCTCAACAGCTGCGGAAGACTTTTCCGCGGTACGTTTGAAAAGGGGTGGTCTATTGTTTTCATGTTTATTTCCGATAACGTTTCCTTCCGATTGCCTGAGGGGGGATTTTTGAAAGGGGTGGGCAATGTTGGGGTTTTTAATCGTGGAAAGCTTTGGAGTAATGATGACGATAATAACAATGCTTTGTCGATCGAATATCTTTCGTGGACACGGAGTTTCGTAAGAATGATTTCTTTTGAAACGCTTGAGGATTCTTCGATATCTAAACAATGGCAAACCGTCCTGAATGTTGGCTGTCTAGAAAAATGGAGCAATGGAAGTCTTGATGCGCTTGCTACATTTTTGTTTATATACATATCAGAAGAATGATTTTTAAATTCATTTCTTTTTTTTTTCTTTTCTACACGTTAAAAGATTTGTGACAGTACGCAATAAAAGTTCGAGCAAATTTTTTTATTGAAAAAGATATTTAAAATGGCCCACACGTGGTTTATTAAACATTTACTTAGATGTTGTTAAAAGAAAATAATCCTGCTGTCTTGGAATTTTTAATTCTATCCATAACATATGTCCCTCTTAATTCGAAAAAGAGTCATTTAAAAATATAAGGGACAATGTCTGTGGCATATTTGAGCTCAGGCATCAGTGCATATGTTTCCTTTCATCGAATTTTTTACCATTTTGCGAACACTTTTATAAATCATTGATAAAATAATTTACGTTATATTAAACCATTTAAAAACTTAAACAGAAAAAGGAATAATTTATAAGATTGGAGCATATTGGAGTTATTTGGGCGAGCAAATACAAATTTCTAATTTCTAAATTTTATATCATCAGTGTTATTGTAAAATATAAAATTAAATTTATAAGCATTGCCACAATTAAAAAACGAATTATATGTTCAATTTTTAAAAGTATATGATATACAGTGTTGGGAATCATAAACAAATTCAAAAAAAAAAAAAAAACAATAAAGGCTTATGTAAATAGTGATAAAGACAAAAAAAATTAAATTGTAATTGAAATCACTTTCTTATCGTTTTGTAAGCTTATTGTAATTCCATTTCCTTGATTATTTTTCCAAAATATAATAACATATAATAACCAGTCTTTTTAAGGTATCCGCACATCTTTAAAACGTCATTTTTGTCAAAAATTTTAATTTTCTACATTTAATGTCAGTTTAAAATACATTTTTTTTTCCTTTCGAATAGTGTTTGAATTTTGCTTGTACTTTATTTAGAACTTAACTTACAGGAATTTAAATTTGACTCGGTATCTAATTTTCAACTGCATTTGAAAGTTTATTTTCTCAAGATGAGTTTTCTCAAAATATTCAAATATGGCAACGTAGATAACAGAAAAAGTTATGAACCAAATTAATTTAAATTTTACGTATTTTTCTTATATAGTTTTTAAGAACCCCTACTACTTTCATGGTTGTAAAATTCATATTTTTTTAGAAACAAAGGTGTAAATCATGCATTTTAATAACTTTTTTTGATTTTTCTTTAATATCAGACTCGAAACACAATAAGAATTGTAGTAATATGATTTTCATAATGAAAGTAGTACCAGCCCCTAAAAATATTATGATGAATAAGATAAAATTTACAGAATAACGCTATATTTTTGTTTACTTTTGAGTTATGAACGTTAATCTGATAATTAGTTTATGTACTATTTTCACCAAGTTTTCAACTCCAAAAATAATTTTTAAAAAAATTAAAAGCCAATTATTAAATGTGTTTTTCATAGTTTTAGGTTATATTTTAGCATTAAAAATATTTTGAATGCAATTAATGTATTTTAAAAAATTTTCTCCGAAGGTGTACGGATACCTTAAAAAATATTTATATGATAATTCTTTTTTTAACGATAATTTGTAATTATTTAAGACTTTATTTTTCAATTCAGAATAATTTTCGTCACTTCAGTAATATTTGGAATTATACTTGGATCTTAGTTTAACAATTTTGGCTATTAGTAGTTTAATGCTTTCTATTTTTATAGAAATAGGATTAATATTAAAAAACCAAAATGTTTCTTTTGATCTTAAAATAAAAAATTGAATTCTTTCATTATTGATTAAATGCATTATTCTATGTGTACTATAAGTAAACTGATCATAGGATTTCTAGGTAAAGTCGTTCATATAAATGGCAAGTATCATGATTAATTAAGTTTAGTTTAAACTTAATTAAAATAAAATTCTAAGACTCTAGTACAGTTAATATAATTATAAGCAAAGAAAGGCTGTCAATATTGAAATTATTAAATGTAATATCTGCTTAAATTTCGATGACGAATTATTAAATAATGAGTTCTTAACGATACTGAAATTTTTAGCAATGAACTTAATGAGTTAACAGTACTTTATAAATTACATTCGTTCACAGCTTTAGCTTCGTAACTATTTTGTAAGCATTATCCATAGAGATCAATACTACAAAGAATAAATCTACCTCTACTGAAATTAAATGTGATGAAATACATGTAATGAAATAAATCGGATGTAATGAAAATAAAAATGGAACCAAATTACACGTCAAATAATAAAAATTAAAATTAAAATTACGTGTAACGAAAGACATTCACCAAAAAAGGATTAAAGCATAGCTGGTTAAAATACTGACTCCATTTCTCAATATATGTGAAAAATAATAAAAAAGTATTATGTTAATCAAAATCAAATTAACGATGGTTTCGCAAACCTTCCGCAGTTATTCTGCATAAATGTAGTTCTAAATGAAAATTAAGTTTTTTATTCATAGTAGAATGTCAACGAGAAGCTCTCCGAAGTTGTTCTATAGAAAGAGGTCTTTCTTCAATCTCTTTCTTCCCCCCATCTCCGTTCTCTCTCCTCTTTTTTGAGTTGTTGTAATGCTTTTTTTATTGATCATCAGGCCTTCTAGCACTGAAGCCCTACCATAACAGTTACGAGCGCCTTTACTTAATAAAACCAAGTCCTCAAGGCTTTAACGATAGCAGTTTCCTATCCCATGAATAATAGAAGGTACTGGAAATAGTGTGGGCAAAAGATACCATCCGGCCAAATTGCGTTCTCTCTTTGCTTATATTTTTATCCAGAATCCGGCCCGGACATTTTTTCCGAGAAACGATCCTTGCCCGGTAACGAACCGTACAGTGGACTTACATAAAAGTTCCAGTTTTACGACAGAGTGCAACGTATTCTCGGACACCGGTTTTAAGTTGCTGGCGAAAACTAAGCGAATTATCCGGACGTTAATCCCTTTCTTTTGCTTGCTTTCATTAGTGGAGACCAGGTAAGACCTAGGTAAAGAGGAGGTGGTGGGTAAAAGGAAACTTTGCTCCTTCGCCCTCTTATTTGATCATTTATTCGCCTTCGGATACAGTCCGGTATTTAGCGAAAGTTTTTCTAATCGCATTTCAAATTAATCCGTTCGCAGAGAGAGCACGGTTCTTCTGCAATGATAAAAGAAACTTAATGTGACATAAGAGAAGTTTTAAATTTTTAAGGATCCAGTTTTTCCCTTTATCCAGGGAAAAACGGGTCAAAGAAATATTTTTTTTTAATTAGAAGATGTTTCTTTCACGATTAGTCTTGAAATTGGAGATTGGAAACCAGCCAATGTAGACGAGATGTAGGCGCTGGATTGGTAATCCACTAAGAAAAGGCAATCTCAGTTTGAAAAAATTCCTCCCCTTTTTTAAGTACACAGATATATTTAGGCTTACTGGCAGATTCCTAATGAAAATGGTCCAATGCTTATTTTAAAATAAGAGATACGCATTGACTTGAAAATTGATTAAAAACTTTATTTTTACTCTTATATTTACATCTATAGGTTATCATTTCACATACCTTTTGTTTAGATAAATTTGTATTTCACAAATGAATGATTTGATTACATCTCCCACTCTTTCAGATGTAAATAATTTTTATCTTCCTAAACCAAATAATAATAATAAACTACTTCCAATGATCAATTATTAATGTTTATTCAGTACATGTTTCGTAAATTGTTTGAAAAATAGTGTTAATTATTTTAGATTTTGTGAAATTAGTACGAAATTAATTATAATTTTGTACTGTTTATTTAAAATTTCTATTTATTCTTGATCTTACAAAAATTTTCAGTTATGAAACACAAATTATGAAATATACGGTAATATATATTTTATTATTTGCTTATTTATGATGGATAGCACCAGATTTAAAAATATTAATAGCAATGATATAACATGAAGCGATTACGAAATCCTTTTAAGTAATACAATTTTCAATAGAAAGATTAAAGTTATAATAAATGGAATTAAAGCTTTTAAACTGCGCTATTATAAGCACCAGACTTTTTAAAGAAATTTTCAAATGAAATAATAATAATAATAATAATCACACAAAAAAAAAAACTCAAAGTATAAAATTTTAAAGAATCAAATTTACAGCTTAATTTTCATTGAACAAACAACATGCAAATATATTCTCACACAAAATTTATCCACAATATTTTCAGTAACGTTTGTTCAGAAACTGATTCAAATTTGATAAAATGTTCGAAGCAAAAGTAATTTGTTGTAAACACATACAACACATGCAATAGAAGGAATAATCACATACAATAGTGATTTGTCTTAAGGATTTGAATCTGGAAAATATGTTTCTAAATAGTCTTTAAATGCAATTATTTGGTAATGGTTTTTAAGGATTATGGGAGATTCAAATGTATCACTAAAAGTTTTGATAAGAATAATAATAAAAATTGTTTCGATGTTTTTCAATTTGTTATATAAAAATTCTATATGAAAATAAATTTATTGATATATATGTTGGAAGTTAGTTAGCTAAATAATTCGTCTGGGTCACCAAAGAAAAAAGTTTCTTATTTTACGTTCTGTAGTTCTCAAATTTGAAAGTACATCTTAAAATATTCTATGTTAAGTTAAGTTATAAAAAGATCGTAAACGTTATCAATCAAGCACTTAAAAACCTGTTCGAAAGTTTTCATTGGCATAATAGGGAGCTGGTATCATATTGTAGATGCAAATAATGTGGTTATATAATATGCATTTCCCCAACGCATTATACAGAAATATTCAAGATATGAAAAACAAGGTATTATTCATTACTAAACTAAAAACACAACCATATTCAAAATATAATTCAACCAAATTCGAAAACAGCCTTCTTTGCAGTTTTCTTTCGTTTTATTTATTTATCAAAAATCAAATCTAGATTAAGAAGTATATGATATATCTAGTTTAACTATATGTAATTTTTTATCATCCAAATTTCCTGTAATTCTCTTGTTCTGTAGTTAATCATTTCATATGCATCTTTGAATACCCAGAATTATACGTAATTATTTCCTAAAAGCCCTTTCAATCCTACCGTTCGCGTAAACATGGCATCATATTAAATAATCTTACAAATCATTGCAGGATACTGGTTTCCCAATCGAAGGGAAAAGTACAAACCCTGCCAAACTTCTACAGCTGAGAACGTCAGCATCTGTCCCGGGGCTTTTTGCTTGCTTGCGCCCCTTCTCAAATGACGACGGGGCGTAATTGGGAGTTCGTTAGCCAAACAACGCATCTCTGACCAGCAGAAAAACAACTCAACTTGGTGACTGTCACGCGACTACCCACTTTGGAACCAAAGAAAGGAAAGAACTGATTTTTTTCCCCTTGTTTTTGGAATGTCCAGATAGAATAGTTATGTTACGAAATAGAAAAATAGAAAAGATGGTTTTATTTTCTTCTTCAGATAGAAATATCGAATTGCTTTCGAACTATTTTAGTTTCGCAGTGCTTTTCTTTTTCTTTTTGCTTTTGTCTGTGGAACTTTGAAAACAATCACGAGGACTTAGATATTTAATCTCGATGTAGAAATAGCACATAAATTGTTCTTTTTGAGAAGAATTATTTAAATTGTTTGTTCATATAATATTTGTTGCGTCCTTATAATCATGGTAGAAACTTTGGATTTGATCTTCATTGAAAAGTTTTGTAGCTGTTAGCGTAAAAGTTAATTTTATCTGGCTCTTTAAGTAATTATTGGGTTCTACTTTAATGTTTTATGTTGAAGTATAACGACTGAATTCAACTCTTTTCAAATAAGTTTGGTTTATTGGTTGATTTAATTGCATAGTAATGTCACTCTTAAAAGTAATATAAGAGCTATTGGCAACTGACCTCATAATTTTGAACCTCGATCAAGTGATGAGGACGATGCCTGAGCTGACATACACATCCTCTCCAAACTTCAACACCACACCAGTGGAAGAACTTGGAAACTGAACAGAATTAATGTACATCATTCCAGCTACATAAAAGGTGAATGGATTGGACTAATGCAATTATAGTTGGATTAATGCAACTATAATAAAATTAAAAGGATATTGTTTTTTAATAATTTGTGATAAATATTTGATCTTATATTGGTATATTTGGTTTTAAGTTTTTTTTTTTTTTAATCTATGGATCTTAGTTATCAAAATAAATCTTTTGACCATATTTATGTAAGAAAAATGACTGTTTCACAAAAATCATAGTCTTTTCGCTACTGAGTATTATTTTTTTTTTTGTAAAATATTTATTTTTAGGAGAAACAAGAAGGATTTCTTTTTTTATTTTTTCAAAAAATACTTTGAAATAATAGACAGTTTTTACTTTTTACAAACATGGTTGTTTAAAAATGATATATATTTATTTTATCAGTAAGATTTTTTTTGCTTTTGAATCAACGCAATTTTAGAGTTGCACGAAGACAATTGACGAAGACTCTCTCGAATTTGCAACATGGCCAAATGACCTATGAGTCGGTATTTCATTTTTGTCAAAATTCCACACCAATGTTCGTGAACTCAATTTTCCTTTAATAACCTCTCATTATTTCATCTTACTGCTATTTCTGGACACCAGAATCTTTGATTGGTTGTATTTACATTACCATAGCACTTAGAGGCAACAGGAGGTCTACTGGCAACGGACCCATGTAATTTTAAGTCTCGGTCAAGCGACGAGAACGACACTTGAGATAACACTCTACACTCAAAATTTACATTCTACAATTATGTGAGGACTTCGTAGACTGATTATTTGTTGACAATACATTTAGAAGCAACGCGATGCCATTGGCAATATGCTTTGGTCAAGTAACAAGGCCAACGCCCCGGCTGGCACAAACACTCTTGACCTCACATGGCTCTAAAAGGAGGTCTTCAACTTTCAACAGAAATAACGTACATCAGTTCTGTTACATAGCGGGTCTTGAGTGGCATTAAAATTTGAAATTACAACTCGAAGGAAGAAATGTCGGCTGCGAGTTCGCGACCATAACTACTAGGCTACCCCGATCACATTAGAATACTTATAGTTTCAACATATCTAACACATCGATCAATAACTCTCGAGACTAACCCAGAGATGGCGCTCGTAGTAAACCAGTAACCAGGTCTTTCTAGAGAACGAACCTTTGCTTGAAACGTGTCAAAATTTTAAGTCGATCGGACCAGGAAAAAGGTTTTTTGAAGTGAAGTGAAGAAGGTTTTTTCCAAGTGGGTGCCGCGATTGCTTTCGATGGAACAAAAACAGCAACGAGTCGATGATTCAGAAAGCTGTTTATCGCTATTTACTCGCAACAAAAAAGATTTCTTGCGAAAAAAAAAAAGAAAAAGAAAAAGAAAAAAAAAAGTGGGGGGGGGGAAAAAG